>JAFMOD010000218.1:42350-142824 GCA_019802435.1 Corydoras maculifer
CAAAAAAAAAAAAAACAGGTAAGTCATGCTGACACACCACACACATTTGATGTGTTATATTCTACTTAGGAATTTTGGAATATGATAGCATCAGGATGATCTTCAACATGAGCAAAGGGTCCATATAAATACAGTTCCAGATGGTCCCAGCAGTGTCACTGAGGTGTTCAAATTAAACTACAGCAGCACTGTATATAATTTTGTTGGATGTTATGATGGTTGATCAGTGTTTATCAGAAACGCTGTTGTGAAATTTTTTTCAAAAGAGGAACGTTGGAACATTAGCGTCTTACCTCTGTTAATGCGAGGCTCCGGAGGCTCGTTCGTGTGGAGCCTGCTTGTGATTGACAACGGTGTGGTCTTCTCCTGTTTGTCCTGGGGAATGAGACTGTGAAGGAGGCTGGTTGTCTTGGGAACAGTCATCAGGTGTGGTCGGTAACAGATGGAGGCCAAAATAGACGAGTCATCGACGAGCTCATCTGTGTCATCGTCCCTTTCTGCATCTTGAATCTGTGGAGAAGAAATCTGCAAAACAACAGCATGTGTGCTGAATACCAGGGATTTAAATTCATTAGGGAAATGTGATTGCGCCGGCCCTGACCCTGCGTGTGAGGCTGGTGGGTCAGCAACTTAATCTTATAAGCCAGTAAGTGGCAGCTCTGATCATTTTCAGCAATCCAATACTCATTTTACGAGCTGCTGTCCAGTGCAGCAATTAAAAACCAGTGTAACAGTCACTCATGGACGGAGACAAAGACACAGCAAATCAAACGTATCAGTCATATGATCACGAGACACAACTGAAGTGCACAAAACCTGTTAAATACACAAACTTTCTGTTTGAAGCACCAGGGGGCACAAGAAATAGCTCTGTCTCCACCCACATGAGGATCTTGGTGGGGTGGGGTGGGGAGGGGTGGGGTGGCTGCTCGTGACACTGCAAAACACTGAGAAAAAAGGCGCTGCCCCTGCCATGGCCTCTGGAGACTATCCCGCAATCCTATCCATCTGCGAGTGACACATTCTCCATCTCTGACACTTTAATCCCCCAATCAACTTTATCAACCATCTGTTTGGTGGAACCGGCGGTCCCCGCTTCACCCCGCTTGGTGCTCTCACACTCCTCTAGCAGATTATGCTGTGTCTTTCCCCTCACCATAAGATCTATGCTGTAATTACAATCTACCTGTCAAACCTTTGGACACGCCCTTTTCTTGCTCCATTGTCTATTTTCTGCACATACCATATAGATGGACTTGTAAGTTTTACAATTACAGACTGTAGTCCATCTGTTTTCCTGTTTTGGTCAGGACCAGGATAGTTATAATTTGGGTGGCGGATTGTTTATTGTCAGTCCTGCAGTAACACTGATGTGGTGAGGGGGTTTCAGTGCATCAGTGCTGCTGTAGTTTCATTCACACACTTCAGTGACACTGCTGGGATAGGAATAATTCATGTGTCAAGTGTGTTTCCTAAAAGTGTCCATTAACAGACACTTTTAGTCACAGGTTTGACTCCAGTGGCAGGATTTTTTTACAATATCTTCAGGAATCACACCACTTCTAGATGAGCTATGGCACTGCTGGCCCACTGTCCACAATGGCACACGGCATGTAAGCCAAAGGCTGCCCTCTCATGGAAGGTCCACACGTCTCAGAACACATCTGGTCCACATTTGGCAGACATATGGCACTGCAACCTATATGTGAGCCACATTTGGCTGATGCGTGGAGCTAATCTGGTGTGTATGTGGCCCACATTGTGCAAACAGGAGTGGTCCGCTCATGTGCCATCAATCCAGGCGGCAATTGGGCCAAATGATAATGGGGGGTGTGGGCCAGATAATTTTGCTATCTGAAAATATTTGTAATTGGCAGCACCAGTATATCTGCTTATTTCATGGAGACTACCTCTAACCCTAACCATCAGTATAACTAGTGATAGCCCAGTGAGAACCCTAACCCAATCCTTAACTCCAACCAAACAGCAAAACATGTTCTACACCTTAAATGTATTGATTTACACAGTGGGGATTAGCATGTGGTCCCCCAACGAGAGTGTGGAAATAAGATTTGGATCCCACACACCTGTTATCAATGCAACATTTTAAAAAAATAGTTTGCCATAAAAAATTCTAAAATAAATCCTGTATCTGGTGAATAATTTGACTATTAATTAATTTAATAGTTTTTGTTGATCAGCTATTTTTACATCTGTCAGAGGCATACTTGTTTTTCATTCGCTGTTTAAATTATTACTTCTTTTATTTTAATTTATAGTATTCAAACAAAATTCAGGTTTGTGTAATTAGTTTTTTTAACCCCATTTAAGGTTACATAATTAAATTCTTGCACAATAACGCCACCAGCTGGTAGACATTTACAATTTCATATATCTGAGGAGCAGAAGAAAGGATGATGATGAGGATGATGGTAGTAAGGATTCAGATCCTTTGATCCTCTGAGGTTTACATGTTCACACACACACAACAATCACATTAAAGAATTTAAGATTTGTAATTAAGTACTTAATTTCAGAAACAAATATTAATTGTCAAATTAATTTATTGTCATTAATCAAACATAATTAGTTTTGTCAAATCTAATAGATAATGTCAGTAATAAGACATAGACTATTAATCAACTATTTACCTTTTACCCAAACTGCCAATAATATATAAAGAGATACATGTGTAATAGATATTAGCTATTTTTAACCTGTCACTAGAAATAAGCAGCTTATCTGTGCATTTATTTGTATATCTATCTGTGTTTCTAAACCAAGATGCATGGTTTGTTTTTCAAATGAATTAAGAGACATTAAAAACAGTGATCAACCAGATGATGCTTGGTTCGGGATCATCCATTTATATGTTCGTATAATGTGAGGCACTTTTAGGAAGCAGTGCTCAGCTGTTGGTTCCGTTCTGCAGGAGTACGGACAGAGGCAGGTGTGAGTTTGGCACTGAGGGCATGGGGGTGGGAGTTGTGATGAGGAGCGGACAGATCAGAGGTAGGGTGCCAGGGACAGCTGGTGTTTTGACCTCCTTGGGCCTTATAGGCATCAGAGAGGTGAGCAGGCATGCACACGAATGCAGCAAAGGTTTTGCAATGGTATGTAAAAGTTTGGGAACGCTTGATCAAAAACTTTTTTTTGTTTCCACATCTTATCAGAGCTCTGCACATCAAAAACATGGACATTAAATGAAACACTGCATATAAAATATGTCTTTTCAAAAAGTATTGTCCAGTTAATGCTTCATTTTTGAAACTTATTTGGAGTTGGCATGTTCTCCCTGTTTCTGTTCAGTTTTCCTTTAGAAATTCTGGTGTTCTCCCACATTCTAATAGGTGAATTTGAGAATGCATGTCTGCTTGTCAGTACACATACACTCAGTTGAGAGGGAACTGAAGAACCCAGAATGAACCCATGTTTGGGTTAAAGCACCCAGAGTGTAACAGGAGAAATAGAAATTATAAACTGTGAACAAATTTAATACAAGCTGCCAGTTATCACTTACACTTTCAACAGGTGATGTTGCATTCAGCTCACATGATGACAGCTAAAGAAAGAGACATATGTCAATGTAAAAACATGAATAGTTGTAACTTCATTCTAATAGATTTATTAACAAGAATTTTAAGTTCTATTATTTTCATGTTCACTAAAGGAAAACCAAGAACGTGTCATAATTAGCAATAAACACTTGATTGCACAGAACAGAAGAAATTTTTGAAGTTGGAGAGTATCAACTGAACTCATCTGAGGTCTTTTCAACATTAGCTTACTTGTAAGTATTTCCTTTTTTGGCCTTTCCCTCCATCATGGCATTATAACATTCATTCATTCATTCATTCATTCATTCATTCATTCATTATCTTCCACTTTATCCTATATTAGGGTCGCAGGGGGGTCCCCATGCCCATCCAGAGGAGAACGTTTCGGGCGCTGGGCAGATAGACCCAGGACAGGGTGGCAATCTATCACTGGGCACACACTCACTCACACAGACACGCACACAGACATACACACTCTATATGGGGCAATTTGGAGAACTCAATTGACTTGATCCATGTTTTTGGACTGTGGGAGGAAACCGGTGAACCCGGAGGAAACCCATGCAGACACGGGGAGAACATGGAAACTCCACCCAGATGGGGATTCGAACTGGGAATCCCTAGTGCTGAGAGGCGAACATGCTAAACCACTAAGCCACCGTGCCGTGCCGTGGCATTAAAACAATTCATTAAAAAAAGCTCTTCGAAGCCATATTATATCGAAAAGACTGAATGTGCATTATTTACATATCCGTCATACTGTGTCATACGTCCTGATTGTAAAGTGATTCCAGCTCAAGACACTTTCAATAAAACCTGCTTTGTTAACTCACTTTACTCTGTCCTCTGACTGACAGAACCCCACAGGTCACAGATCAGGTAGTAGTCCATAAAGCTCATCTTTATGGTAGGTGAGACTGGCAACATGGACAATAAATGTTCATGTGTGTGGGGTGTGTCCAATCAATTGATTTGTACTGCACATTGTGTGGGGGCTAAATTATATATCCAACTGTGTCCATCCATCCTATCCATCTGTAATCAATGTTTACTATTTTGCAACCATTTATGTTAATGACAAACTGTGTCATGATTTACTTGTAGGCACCAATAATCCTGAAAGCGTCTGATAAGAAAGCAGACATAAGTGAGAGACATAAGTGAGAAATGGACTCTAGCAAGTTCACTAAGCTGAATAATCATTTTCATCTCTCCACCAAGTTTTTCTGATTTAACATGTTTGATCAGCTAAAAAACTGATGACACGGTCTGGCTTATGCTGATGGAGTGTGATAAACCACAACAACTCGGGTCACAGAGGTTCAATGGTAGCCACACAATGGGTTGGTGTGTCGTGACCCTCAGTTTGATTCACATTAAATTTTTTTCATCAAAAATTTGAATACAAAAAATTCAGAATATAACACCTGACTTTTATGATGAGGGTGTATGTGTGTGTTTTGATTAGATTTCTTGATGTTTCTTCTTAACACAGGCAAGTAAATGCCATTGTTAAATGTATATGTGCAAAACATTTAAAAGCAAAATGAATAAAATGCTTAAATGTGTTACACAATGTGCTTGTTGTATTTGTATTTTTTTAATCAATTGGTTCTTTTTCATGGTGATTTACTAAATGTAAATCAAATTCAAGAACAAAGCTGTAATGAACTGCAAAAATTAATCAAGGTTATAACAACACTTGCCTGTGTGGGGGACAGTGTCCGTACTTCATCGCCTTTCTCCTGTGAAAAGATAAGATTGCGTATTTAAGCTCATTACCTGATGCCTATTTATTCATACCACTTAACCCTAACACAGAACCTGTAACGCGAGGCCCTGCTGGAGATGAGGCAGGTGGGTGTGTGGGTGAAATGGGAGGAAAACCTGGCCCTGGCATGCGCTTGCACAGATGTTTGCATTTGGATTGTGAAGAATCACGACGTGGTCAAATGCGACCAGCCTACGTCCATCCTAGTGAGCCCCGGCTGCGCACGGCGTTGCCATGGCAACCTGCCGTGCGAGCCTTCTTCCTCACATTAGTATAGCGTGAAAGAGACGGGGATTAGGACTCGCCGTGGACACGGAACGAAGGCAGCTCACGGAATGCATATTAAACGAGACTTGTTTCTGACCCACGGTGGCCAGCCTGCACGTTTACTATTAAACCATCCACCCAAAGATCCAGTGAATTCTTCAAAACAGTGGACAGAAGGAAGAAAATGGCAGAAAGGGTGTGTGCAGGTGGGAGGAAGTGGGAGTTTAAAAACGGAACGGCAAACATGAGAGGAGGAAACGGTGAGCGGGAGATAGGGGTTGTGATTTATTTGGCTGCTGAGCGATGGCTCTCCCTGTGGAGAAAGTCCATCCCACTGCCCCACGGCTCTGTCCCAGATTAATGACAGCAACAGTAAGGTCACCTACACACTCACACTCACATGCACACACCCAGAAAAACACAAAAAGAACACAAATGTGCACAGACACACACTGATGCTATTACATCATGTGCATCAACAAGCTCACTTATTCCATTTAAACATAAAGCTTGTTGCATAAAAACAAAGTTTTGTGCAAAGGGTCATTTATTATTAAAATATATGCTAATTCTAGCATGGCTGCAGTCATGACTCTCCAGGCAACATCCTGTTAATGGGAATGTATAAATTATCACCACCATTCAGGCTGTGGAAGGGCTCGTGATCAGTAAAATAGGGGATCTAAGACATTGATTCTCAATTTTTGTATTGTTGTTATAATATAATTGTTTTTATATTTTTGATTTTTTTTAAAGCAAACCATTTTTTCCAGCTTATTTACCTTACCTTTAGATTTAGCTGCACCCCTGAGAGTGTCTTTGGTGGCAAGTTCTCTCGTCCAGTTCGCACAGGTTCTGTGGTTATTCTGCTTCCGAGGTTGCTCTTTAAACTAGTTTCATTGTTGCTGCAAGAGACAAAAACAGCACAACACAAAAACATGCATATTAATATTTCAAACTAATTATGTTACATAAATTAATTTATTCCAGTTTTGTTTCTGACTTAAAACAATTGTTGTTATCAGAATATATTGACAAACATTTTGAACAACTGCATATTGCCCCTATATACATTTGGGGCGCTGGGCAGACACAGCCAGGACAGGGCACCAATCAATCGCTGGGCACACACTCACTCACTTAAACACAGACACTATATGGGGCAATTTAGATATGGGAACAAATACACCTTAAATTCCTATATTTGGACTGTGGGAAGAAACCTTGAGAACACCCACGCGTACACAGAGAGAACATGGAAACCCCATCTAGATCGGGATTTAAACCTGTATCTTCAGCTCTGAGAGGCAGAAAGTACCTCAAAACTGCACCAACATGATCTCAAATCAAGTCTTATCTACTGAACACTTAGTTAGATCTATTTTCTTTGCACAGACAAAATTTTAATTTGATATTTTTTAATATAGAGGAGGTTTCATGCCAAGACAGATTTTTTTAATTGCAAGGTTGTATTTTTGATTTCATTGTGCTTTGTTTCTGTTTTTTTTTTTGTGTTGTTTAAGTCTTTTCTACGATGCTTACAATTATCATGTTTTGATTATCACTACTCACTACCCCAAACAGAAACTTCAAAAATGCTGGTGAGCTAAGTTTAGAAATGATGACACTTGGTCTTATCAGTCACATCTCACCCTGATCTGTTCCTCATTCATATATTTGCTGTAACTAAGCAAGTAACCCACTGACCGCCTCCAAAACAACCTGTTCCTTTTCCTGACCTACGAGGTCAATGACTCTCTTGGGTCATCGCCGTTTTAAGATTATATAGAACAAGTTTATGATACAGTTAAAATACCATGACCTCATAAATCATAAAGACTAATTTAGTGAATCTGATTAAAGGACGTTTTTTCTAATTAACCCACTTGTGCAATTTAGAAAATATGCTAATGGCTAAAGAGCATGAAAAACATTCTGATGTAGATCCAGAAAAGCGCTTGATTATAAAGTACCAAAGATCCATGATGCAATTCTGTGTAAATGAAAACTGAGCAGAAGGACAAAGAAATGCCCACGTACTGTGAATTCTTGAGAAGACTGGTTGCTTTCCTCTCCCCAAACCCGGAGTAGAGGATCTTGGAGGACTTGAACTCATCCATCTCTCCAATAACCATGACCTGAACATCTCCATCATGGCCCAACAGCCAACTCACGTTCTTACTACAAGCTACAGAGAAAGTTAACAGGAAAACAGATGTGATACAAGTCATTTAAAAATTGTTAGAGATGATATATAGTATTTGGTGTAAACTTCATTATTAATGACATAAAAGAAATAAAACATTGCATGCACACCACAGACATTCAACAATCTGACAACAAATGGCCGTTTTGGTTTCAGGTTTGGCAGCAATCGAATGAAGTCTGCCAGAGTGAACTGGTTCTTCTTGCACACCTAGTGGACACAGCATTCCAGTTTAACAGGCAAACATAGTTTTAAGGATCGGCGTTTGATGAGCTGCCTTATCAAATAAGGGAGTAAAATAACAAAAGTGCATTCTTCCAGTCACTAATCTACCATAACAAGAACAAACTTATGAAAACAAATATTATTTAAATCAACACAGAATGCAAACTAGAAAAAAACATAGTATTTGATAATGCCACTTTATTAGGTATCTTCATATTTTCAAATTAATTATAAAAACTATTTAAAGATTCTTTGACACTGATCCATGATTGAAAGAAATTGCCACCTGTATGTTTACTAACAAACATGTTATTAACAGACAAAATTCAGACAGATGAGCAAATCCACACAATGAATGTGAAATGTCAGGTCAAATAAAGTATCCACTGGTAGCATAGCCACAAATGTTTTTTTTATTTTATTTTGTCAATTATTTAATCTCTCATTACATTATCTTCATCTTAATTTACTAAGGTTGCGGGGGGTCCCCATACCTAACCAGGCACTGTGCAGATACACCCAGAACAGGGTGCCAATCCATCACTGGGCACACATGCACTCATACAGACACACATACAATATGGGACAATTTTGATGATTAAGAGCAGCCATTTCACCTCGAATCCATGTTTTTGGACTGTGGGAGGAAACCAGAAAACCCATGGGGACACGGGGAGAACATGTAAATTCATGATCACCCAGATCGGGATTTGAACCTGGATCACCAGCGCTGACCATGTGAATTATTTCACATTTTATTACTTCATAAACAATTTTAAGGTTTAAAAAGTATTTATAAATACTAATAAGTTATGTGTGTTGTTCTAAAGTATTAAGAAGCTCTCTGTTGGTCGACAGGGAAATTGAAGCAATCATTTCATGCTGAAGCTCTGATTTATCTGCTGTTGATGTTTAAATCCTGGTTCACTCCCATTTTCAGCTGGTTTGAAACGTTCCCGCCCCGTTTTCTCCTGAGCCGGTGGAGCACGTGTGCTTTCTGAGCACTTCCTGCTTCGCTGGCAGTTAATTCTTAAAAAAAAAAAAAAAAAAAAATGGGACATAGCCTGAAAGTTTTGGTTTCTGTCAGTTCTTCATAGCACTTTACGAATAATATGAACCGGTCGTTGCCAAGAGAAGGCCGATCTGCTGAAACAGTGTGGGACTGTTGGAGCTTTGTGCATTCTGCAGGAGGATTTGGTATCAGTGCAGAGAAGGGAAACCGCAGAGCAGCTGAACAACAGCTGCACATGTCTCCAGATAAAAAAGAGGCCGTTCTGTTCTCTAACATGCCCCCAAACGCCACTTGATAATAACAGCTTTGTTTTTGAGCCCAGCCAAGGTTTCCGTCTTGGCGGACTGACGCACATGCAGCCGAATCATTGCACAAGCACCCTGTCTTTGACCTACAGTTATCAGTACTCCACTATCTATCGGCTTCTGAGCTCGGCTCAAGAAAAGCAGCACTTTTGATTCATTTCTACACATCGTAAAGCCATTTGACTTGATTTTCATGTTGACGAACCAGATTCCTCACTCCTTCAATGCCAAACCAGTTCAGAATGTGTACTCGGGAACTTAAATGTCTAATGTAAACCAGTCAGGTCATTGCTAATCCTTTTTCAATTATAGATGCATTGTCTCACATTAAGGGTACATGTATGTTCTTATGTTTACAAAGACTTTAGAAGCTTTAAGAACTTCTATCATTCCAGCTAAAATTATGGGCTTTGTGGGACTGAAAAGCATTTACTAATGACACCTTTAAATAGGAAATGACTTTTTAAATGTATTTTAGATTTTTTGATTTACACATACAGTGTTACATTACTAGTTTTCTAAACTGTATTAGAATTAAATTATATACACCGCTGTTTACATACTATTGATTTCTAGCTTACATTCAGCAGTGTTCACACATCAATAACACTATTATAAAGATTTCTGCTCATGTGATGTAATACTAAATAATGTGTTTTATTTCTTTTTTATTTTAGATACTAATGAGTCGTAAATATTACTGTATTATTGGGATTATCTGAAGTTTAAACCTTTGCTAAAAATTTACAGCTTTTTTAATGCGTTCTACTCAAAAGCCCTCATGCTCTTCCTCTCCCCCTGCTGCTGCTGCGGTGCTGATGTGCTCTCATGGTAAACACAGGATGTGTCTGTTGCAGTTGAACCACACTATCAGCTGAACAGTCACTTCTCTCTTACCATATTTAGATATGCTATGTTAGTATGGTTAAGGTTTGCTTGCATGTGTTAGCTTCAGCTATGACGTGTGTGAGGTGTTTTGATGAGAAACTGACACTTTAAGTGGTTTGGCCTGTGTAACTGTATTGCAGCAGAACGCTTATACTATCGGCACATATATCATGTGTTGACATAAAGGTAAAAATTACAGGCTTCTAAAGTATTGTTAAGTATCTTATCCAAATAAGTGATGGGGTACTAGAGAAATAACTTAAATTAGATCAATAGATATATACACACTCTACGGATATTGTATTAGATACACATCCTCAATTCTACACTCACTGTTTGTTTTTCAGTTTTACTGATCATATAGATGGACTTTGTGCTGCTACAATTGTATTTTTCTCAGCATACTTTTAGTTGACTTTAGTATGTTCTCTGATGATCAGTACTCTCAAAATAGAGGTATTAAGGTGGTGGATGATTCTTATTCCTGCAGTGATACTGACATGTGTGAGTGTGTGTTGTGCTGGTTCGAGTGGATCAGAAACAGCAGTGCTGCTGGACAGAGAACAGAACACCGATCAGAACATTTGGTGTATGATCCAGTTGTACATCCACCACCCTAATAATATCTGCTCTGTGGGGGTCCTGATCATCAGAGAACAGAGTAAAGGCGAATATTACACAGCATGTAGGGAAACAGATGGACTACAGAATGGAATTGTGGAACTACAAAGTCCATAAGTGATGATACAATGAGCTGTATATATATATATATATATATATATATATATATATATATATATATATATATATATATATATATATACACATATATATATAAATATTAGCATGTCGATTAAAACTAAATTGGTTATTACTTCTATCAGTCTGTTGATCTTTTATTTAGAATTTAAAGAAAATTCTAAATTGTGTTAAATATGTGCTAAAAATAACTCATCATGATCATTAAGTAAATATGACCCACATGTTTATGTTGCAAGTTAAATCTTTGAGGATCATAGCCGGATAATTATATACATTATTTAGAGCTTCTGGGTCAGCGCATCCGTCTAACTCCATTCACGCTTGAACTACATAACCAGATGCTGAGGGGACGCCAGAAGATCTTCATCTGTCAGGCTCAAGTAACTACAGTTTACAATATGTTAGTGGAACTTAAAATAATCTGTTCTATAGTCAGATGATACCAAAATAGAGCCTTTTGTTGACACACATAGGTCAGATAGGCGTGGTGCTGGTACGAAAATAGTGATAATTAAGTACAGTATCTCATCTACAGTAATGCATGAGGGTTGGATGTAATGCTGTTGATGTCAACATGTCTTTAAGTGAAATTTGCTGACAACCTTGTGAGTTTGTGTTTGTTGACAAAATGTTTCAATGTTATTTCGTGAAGCCATGTCTGTTCTGGGTGAACAGGCAAAAATTTCCACAAAGCAGAACTGTGGGGAGGTGGAATATGAGATCTTATAAGTTCCTGTAGGAGCTCCTCTAATTTGAAGATGCCCCAATATATTTGCTCATGTAGTGTAATAAATGTCAGAGAGGAAATACACACATGTGTTTGATGTCTAATGTGACCCTAGTAGAGGATTAAGTGGGAGGATGGTGAGATGAGATGAGAAGATAAATATGGTGTGAAGTAAATATGCAAAGTCACCACTGGGGGCACTAACAACTCACGGACATGTGAATGTAACCGTACAGCACACTGCTTTTTATGGCACATCAGAATCCAACAAAGGCCACAAAAACCACTGGTTTAAACTTTGACAGTATGTTGTATATCATATTATTCCTCATCTACAATCTGAACCCTAAACGTCACCAGTAGCTAAAATTATGAAATAACTATTATAGAATGAAACTTAAAAAAGTTTAAAATGTTCCTGTGCTGCAAATACAACAAAAACATATCAAACATTGTTTGCAATATTTAAATGACAGTCATATTTCATGTAGCTAACAAATATCCAGATGAACATGTGGCAGACTCTACCTGGCCTGGGTTTGGGTTTACGCTGCTCCTCATGCTCCAGTTTTTCCTCGCTCTCTTTCCAGCGGCGTACCTGCTCCTGGCGCATCTTCAGAAACAATATCTTCTTCTGCTCCTCGTTTAGAGCGTCCAGCACATCCGGGTCGATGTACATGTCCTTGAGGATCTGCTGCAGCATGGTTGCTTGGTCTTGGCAGACTGTTTGTCCTTTAGATGAGTTGTGACACTTGTGGGGAGGAAGAAGGATGTGCAGTGTAGATGCCGGGGTGCTCCTGCGCCCTGCCGCTCACCACACGCACTCGCTCATCACTGAGCAGCAGCAAGCAGCTGGACGACTGCTGGGGAAAAATGACAAGTTACAACATCTGGAAGCAATCTGCCCCGGCTCTGGTGTTCGCTTGCTGTCAGTTTATAGAGGGTTTCGTTCAACTGGGTCGAGTACTTTTCCTCTTACTTTGGTTCTTTGTCTCGTTGTTTCGAACCCTTTTTAACCCTTTCGAACTCTTTCTCTCCTTCCTGATTGACTCAGCCTGTCTGAGGCTCCTTAATGCCATCACTGGTCAAACATGCCGTTTCTCCTACTTAAATGGGAGGAGATTCTTCAAAAATCCCCAAGGCATGTAAGTTCTATTTATATCTCCTCTTACTGTAACTTAAAGCTACAAGAGCAGAACATTATAAACGCCATTAGCACAGAAGCGTTTACACTAACTACAACAAAATGAGTTTGTGAAAGAGAGGAAGAGTTTAAGAGAGGGAGAGGAAGAGAGAGGGAGAGAGAGAGAGAGAGAGAGAGAGAGAGCAAGAGAGAGCGAGAGACAAAGGCAGACTGAGTCGTCTGCAGTTGTTTTTAAAGCTGTGTAAAAATCATAGTTTAAAAAGAAAAAGAAAAGTGAGAATGAAAAAAAGGAGAGTCTTGAGGAAGGTCTGTACTCACAGTTGGGTGCGGATAGTCCACAGCAGGCTGTGCAGACCGGTAGAATGAGTACTGCTGTCCTTCTTGCTTTTGTGTATGACTTAGCTAGTGACATCACAACATTCCATACTCACTCTCTCGCTCACTCTCTCCCTCCCATTAACTGTTCTGCCTGTCCAAAAAATGTATAAACACACGTTTCCGCTTTGGTAACAGCCTTTCCTTCAAACTCAGGAAGCCCAAGCCAGCTGGTATTGCAGTAAGCGACACATCATCATCATCATCATCATCATCATACTGAGACCAGTGAAAGCAGAGAATGTGCACACAATGAAAAAATCTAATAAAAATCACACCTGTATTACTGTGACCTGTACATACATTACAAGTGCAGAAGTTTATCATAAGATTATCAGATTTAATTAGTTTATACAAACATTCAACATCCATTTTATCACCAACTCTGCACTTTGGATGTTTGTATTTGTGGGTATATTTATTATGAAGACTCAGCGGAGGCTGTTTAGATAGGCTTTCATGGACCGAGGGAGATGACAATAGATCTTTTTGGTTTGAAGAGCATTATGTTCAGAAAAAGTGATGCATAAAAACCTCATCTCGTTTGTTGGATACAGTGGTGGCTGTATCGTGGTCTGTAGCGTATTTTGCTGCATCAGTGGGAGAATGGTCTCTGCATTACAGTGAAAACTCTGACATGTTACTACACTAGTGTTCCAACTTTTTGCCCCACCTCATTATTGGAATCTACAGTGATTATCTAGACAGTTACACCCATTAGAAAATCCTTTATCTAGTCAGACAGGACGAACTCTCCACCCTTCTTATGCTTCTGTGATTATTACCCCAGTGTTTAGTCTTGAAGTTTAGAATGTATTTCAGCAAGACTGCAGTTGTTGGACTAGTTAGATAAGCGTTTCTCAAACTGGACACTAGATGGCATGCAAAAGCCTAAATATTTATAAATCTACGAATATAACAGTGTATTTTATTTGTGTGCACTTGCGTACTAGAGGAATATAGAGGTAAAATACCTCAGTAAATTTGCTTAATTATTATACTTTATATGTAAAATCTTATTTACAAATAAAACTCCTAATAAACCTTTTGAATTACTGCATACAGACAGAAAACACTGCGCGTGTGTATGTTGTGCTCTGTAAATGTAAATAAAAGAATAAAAATGACCTTTCCATTAATTATACTCCATAATTAGTGAAGCCACCAAAACTGTTGTCCAACACCGCCATCTGGCGGTAATGCTGCGGTGGTGAATCAAATGTTACGGTTAAAGAATGTTCCTTCAATGGTTCCTTTTTTTTTTTTACTTCCAAATACGATGAAGACATTCGATAAGTGGAACACAAAGTTCAAATATTAAACTCCATTTACTTTTACATTCTTTTTACATTTTTATTTGTATTTGATCTTAACTACACGTATGCACAGCATTACTTGCACACAAATACACCACTCACTTTAATCATAACTTATAACACAATTTTTAGTTTATATCCATTACAGTGCCATATTTGTACAGTTTCTCTCTTTTTTTAATTGCACACTGTAAATACATATTTTATTTTATTTATCTTTTTGAATAACTATTTTGTAAATCTAAATTTATTTTCTTACTGTAATTCCAAATGTTTTACTTTATGTGTGAAACGAATTTCACTGCTGGCAGTACCGTGTATAACTACGCATGTGACTAATAAACCTGATTTATTTTATGGTAATTAGTATTTAAGAATCAATTATTTACAGGCGGCACGGCGGCTTAGTGGTTAGCATGTTCTCCTCTCAGCACTAGGGATTCCCGGTTCGAATCCCCATCTGGGTGGAGTTTCCATGTTCTTCCCGTGTCCGTGTGGGTTTCCTCCGGGTTCTCTGGTTTCCTCCCACAGTCCAAAAACATGGATCAAGTCAATTAAATTATTCAACTTCCCCCATATAGAGTGTGTCTGTGGTGTCTGTGTGTCCAGAGATAGATTGGCGCCCTGTCCTGGGTGTATCTGCCCAGCGCCCGAAACATTCTCCCCTGGATGGGCATGGGGACCCCCCCCCCCCCCCCCCCCCCCCCCCCCCCCCCCCCCCCCCCCCCCCCCCCCCCCCCCCCCCCCCCCCCCCCCCCCCCCCCCCCCCCCCCCCCCCCCCCCCCCCCCCCCCCCCCCCCTATTGGCTGACACGTGCTTTTAATCTGGAGCATGATAAACCTATAATTTAGATAAATATTCAGTCTATTTAAATACACTTTACATAAATATAAATATTCTTACCGAACTGCGTAATCAAAATGATTGTCTTGACGTTTTTCATGCAAAACGCCACCAGCTCGCCACTCAGACGTATATTACATGTGCTTTTTTGGCGCCATCTTGTGGACATCTTACGCAGGTGAATACTCAAATCAGCGTAAACTAAAAACTATTTATTTTTTATTTTTTAACGATTTTACAAATAACCTGTAATTAAACGACCTTTTACTTTAGTTCATTAATAAATGAGTACAGTAATAACATCTTTTAAATGTAACATTTGTTTTTTTTGGGGGGGTTTGCATGTCGTCACTATTGTCTGCCGTCTGGTTAACACCAAGCTACGGAAGTGACGTCATTTAACCAGTTAGTGGAAAAGATTTAATTACCTTTGAAATACTGCATCTGAATTTTTACCACGTCAAGGATTTTAAGTCCCACAAATAATCTGAAAAGAGATTTTATAATGAGTCTATAATCAAATAATCATATACAGATCTTATACACATTCTCTTCTAGCTGAGTAAGTAAAAAAAAAAACCCCAAACTTTCAAAAATCCTGTAAAAATATTTCCAAAAAGATCAAATAAATAAATAACATTAAATAAAATTTACATCGGTTCGAATCCCTATCTGGGTGGAGTTTCCATGTTCTCCCCGTGTCCGCGTGGGTTTCCTCCGGGTTCTCCGGTTTCCTCCCACAGTCCAAAAACATGGATCAAGTCAATTGAATTCTCCAAATTGCCCCATATAGAGTGTGTCTGTGTGAGTGAGTGTGTGTCCAGTGATAGATTGGCGCCCTGTCCTGGGTCTATCTGCCCAGCACCCGAAACGTTCTCCCCTGGTGGGCATGGGGAAGCCCACCGCGACCCTAATAGAGGATAAAGCGGAAGATAATTGATGGATTGATGCACAATGAGAATAAAGGTTTCTTCATGCTGTATGATTTTATTAATCACAAATATAAGAAAAATGTAAATGTAAATAAATCACAGTATGACCTACGTCACGATGCATCTTACATTTGTTTCATTTACAAATAGCTTTATTCTATACCACTACCCTTTATTTAAACTCTTTCATTGATACCTTTAATGCGAAACTAAATATGCTGAAGATGCTCAAATCGATCAATCGCTCTAAAGTTCACTGTGCATTACTCTCTACAACCCTGTCTGCGTCAATGTGGGTTCGAGTCCCAGGACTTAGCTACATTTAGCAGTGCTACAACCGTGGTAATAACAATTATTGGAATCATAATGCGACATTTGATTAAACAGTGCGTGAAATATTATTAAGAAAATTAAATCCTTTACAAATATTGGATTCACCAAGAAGGAAATCTTTACTGTGTTACTGGATTATAAAGATTATTATGATTACTTTTGTTTTTGGTAGAAATCTTTTGTTGTTATGACTTTAAAGATACCTTAAACTTTTGCAAAAGAAGCTTCTTCCGATAGATGGCAGGCTGCAACCATAGAAAAGAAAATTTGCGGCGCACACAAGCGCGCGCACGCACACACACCACACACACGGAGACGGATTATGTCTAATAAATGCGACCTGGTGTCATTGACACACCCATAGCCAGGATAAATTAAGGGCGTTCAAATTTAAGAGATTGATTTTACGGAATATGTAATTGATATTTAAAATTCCAACAATCACCATGATGAAGAAGAAACGTCTTTATTATCATTGATGAGCCTATAACCGGTAAGATAAATGCATGTTGTATTTGAAGTAAAGAAAAGCTGATTAAATTTGATTTGATTAATTTTATTTAGATAGGCCACAATTTTTATACTAAATAAAACTAATATGTTGCTTTTTTAAAATTATTTTACAGCCCGATGACAATTTCGATGTGGATTCGAGCTGCTATGGAAAAAACTATGGGTCTTAATTCAATAAATGAGTTTTATAAAATAAATTTCATTTTTTTAGTTGAAGCATCAGTTACATGTTAATGGTTTCAGTTTCAGGTGTCTTATAATCGATATTTAATTTCCCACATTATTAATTAATTAAAATACATGATTTTTTATTTCTGTTGATAAAAAAAATAATATGACCATGAATCATTCCCAGGTTATACAGGTTAGGTAAAAAGTAAGCATTAAACACAAGTTGTTGAAGCTTAAAATATAAAAAAAAAAAACAGAAAAAAAAAGTTCTTACTTTTAATAACAGTTGAGCAGTGTAGCCTCATCCTTCATCCAGCTCAGATCCAGCTCCCTCGGACGTTCAGGTCATTAGGTCTCTCAAAGATGCTTTGTATGGGACACTAAGGATGATGGCAGCCTAATTAATAAAGGAAGATGAGAGCCAGTACCGGGGAATAACACATGGACTTGTTTTATGCTGGTGTTGAAGTTGCACAAGATGATGAAGGTAAAAAAAAAAAAAATATATATATATATATATATAAAAATCTGCTAGTGTGAGAGAAACATTCATTTGTATTCTCAACTTATTCTTAACAAATATATTCTGACAAATAAATGTGGGTATTTACATTCAGATTAACCCTTACTGGGTTCAAGCACTGATGGACAGACACAGTCACTTTCAATCAGCACCGAAAGAATGAAACAGGACACAAGGATGTTAAAAATTAAACTCTTTTTAGTGACATGTGGGTAAATTAACATCTTTTTTTATTTTAAAATTTGTAAAATGTACATAAATTATATTTGACGCATCACCTCCGAACATTATTCAGTAATCCTTCTGGCAAAGGGAAGGAACATAAACGAGAAAGCAAATCAATTGCACAAGACATTCCATGTTGAGAAAAATCTTCAAAGATTGGTCAGACTTTTTTTTCCAGCTGGGAAAGCAATGTGCTACTGACATCAATCACTGACGACAGAACAGTTCACCACGTCTTCCTCCAAGCCTTCCCAAAAACAGAATAGAAAAGCCTAACGAAGAGCAAAAGCACGTGTTATGCCCCGGCCCCAAGGACTAAACCCAAACACCGCTTTCCTAACCAATCACCATTCCCACATTCAGAGAAATGGAAACATGGAGAATGTAAATGATCCTGAAAAGTGCATGACTCTCAAAGTTGCCTGCACCAGTTGGGTGGGTTTCTTCTATAATCCTTTTTTATTATAAGTGCAGATAAAGGCTATTAAACCTAAAAAAATAACATGGATTTTAGCCACTAGCTTCCATGTATTAATCCTTGTATTTTAATGAATATATAGCTGTAATAATAATAATAATAATAATAATAATAATAATAATAATAATAATAATGCCACAATTGGCACATTTGATATTGCACACAGTAATTAAGTTTATCACTAAAAACAAAATGAAATGACAAGTGCAGTGCAAAGTCAGACAGAAAGGGAAAATCAGGATGTGCTGGCCATACCCTGTAAACGTGGAACTCGTTCACTGACATAATTGCCAAGATCTAGAGCTGGGAACGGACGACTTCACAACAGGCCAGGATTGAACACCCAGCCAAACCTACCACAGTTAACTCTCCCCTTTGCCCTTTTCAAAAACCAGCCAATAGACATAAAGAGCAGTGGAAGGGCTGAAACCTGCTGCAATCTGCACCAACCCACAGACATGAGCTGAGGATTAGATGGGATTCTACGGCAGTGTGGAAGGGGAGTCGGTGGTCAGGCAAAAGCTTGGGTGGCAGAAAGTGGAAAAAGTCCATTTCTTAGGACACCAACATACAGAGGTTAGCTAACAGCATGTGAGGAAGTTGAAACCAAAGAAACTGAGATAACGACTGGAACCCAAACTTTATTTAAAGCACCAGCCAGCGTGTAAGCATGTTAAGTGTAAGGCACCAATGCTGAAGAGTATGCTCCCCAACAAGTAACATTAAAGTCAGGCTGTCCTAGCCAAGCACACATGGTCCAGTGGTCAAGCCTTACAACGGCCGTGCATCCTTTTCATTAGATACTCCTCCCTGCTTGTGGGAAAATCCAGTCTGCCAAATTTTAGCTGTATAAAATACCTCTGAAACTGTTTTAAGGCCCAAACTAGAGGTACGGCAGAGAGCAAAATGAATTACATTCTGGAAAACCCACTAATTTATTGTATAGAGCTTTTAAGGAAAGGAAATTTAATATTGTTGTCAAAAATGATGCTGTCAAAAAAAAAAAAAATTATATATATATATATATATATATATATATATATATATATATATATGAATGACGTAATTGATTTGCATAACTAACAAAATGCAACATAGGTTCTGTTTACTTCATTTTTTTTTTTTTTATCTTAGCATGTTATTTTGAGATTTTTAACACTTTTAACATGTTTCCATTATTAGCAGTGCATTACTAACCATTTCTTCGCCCTTTTCTTAATACTGCTCATGTGCCATGTTATCAGATAGCATTCAGATCAATTTGAATGTCCGCACTTAAATTTAGTCAACAAAAATATATAGTCAACATATAGTCCATAAAATATAGGATTTTATTGACCACAATGTTTTTTCAGTACAGTCAGGGCAGTTTTTTCCCCCACCAAGTACCGACTCATTACCTGGTTTATTTAATAATCTAAAGTAAACTATTTGGGGGGGGGAATTATAGTTTAATTAATTTTCATATAATATTTTTTTTCATTTTGTTAGATTTGCAGGTAAAGTTTATCTGCAGCCAATTTGGATTCTAATGGTTCCACTTACAGGAAGAACTCATTGCTAAACTATTGAGCAAAACCTTAACTCTCAGCCACTCAGACTGCGTGACACCTAAAGCTGCTCAACTTCTATGCAAATGTCACTGAGCATCAATCTCTTCTGACAGAAACCACCAATAACCAATAAATAATAATCATAATAATGTATATGAATGTAAAGTAGCTTACTGAAGGTATCAAAGTAGTTGTCTCAGGCAACACAGAAAATACCACTTTTAAGACACGGGCAATTAAATTTGGTTATGCTGCAGTCTTTCTCCATTTGGCTGCTAAGGCAGACTGCACTGTATGTTTAAGGATTTTTTCGGCTTTAACTAATGATGGACTGTCGATACCCTGACTGGATGGATCAGGTGCACTGGTAGTAGGAAAAAGCCTAAAGCGTGTGAGACAACGTTTTATTCTCAAAGTGCTGATTTTACACGGCTATAATTTGATGTAGATTATTAAAAGTGAAAGCTGTAATATGAACTGAACCCCATATTCTACTGTTATCCATGGGGAACCTATAGTGCTGCGAGAGTACCTTACCAAAAATGTTAAGCTCTCAATTGCTTTTATGCAGGTACAAATAAAAATGGGCACGGTCCTCTGACTATTTCAAGAGACATACAGAGGTTCTGAAAGTGTCTAAAGAAGAGATTCTTTCATTTTTACTTACTGTATATTTGTTAATTAACCTCGGCCACGAGCTCAATTTCTCTCCTTTCCTGAACTCGCAGAGAGGATGCATCGGCTGACGTTTGCATGAATGTACTCGGACCCACGCGTGCCTGACCGGGGTTCTCCCCAACACAGGTCCTAAAGGACCCCTGAGAGAGCGAGAGGGATTTCATTGCTAACGGCCTGTCGTTCATGTTTAATCAAACAGTCATGGATTCTGTATTTACAGGGAGAACGGAAATGTGTCATCCAACTAAGTGACCAAACATTACAGACAGGACATTGTCCATGAAACCGCACGATAGAAGGTCCTTAAGGACATCCATTGAGAGATTCACCTCAATGTAGCTGTGTAGAGGTTCACATGCAACAACAGCATTCCTTGGCGCCACTTATACTCTCATCCGTAGACTGATATAATATTTACTCCTTCTAGTTTGTTAATTAATCCTCCCACTAAAAACGTGGGTTAAGTTCTTCTCTGTAAGCCCCGACACACAGCCGACTTACAAAATCATACTCTGTATAGATTTTTTTACATTATAGTCCTTTGAACATTTTTCTGGGGGACACATCTGTTACTCTTTTGTACTCTTGGCGTTGTCAGCGCTCCTCTGTGTTAAGTACCCATTAACATCTTTTCTGTACACATGACAACAAGACACAAGTACACACTGCATACCAATTTGCATGAAAGTAATTTCAATGGGGAAACAAAAATAAACCTGGGACGCAGGACTCGCTCTCGAGGACGCCTTCACTTTAAGGTCTCCCGTGTCAGGAACCACCGTCCAGTCGAACAGCTCTTCGGCTAATTTATGGCCCATGCGAGCGTTCATAACCTTTACCTACTGGATCTACAGTCATGCATGCTCGCAGACATTATGACCTCCAGGGTGCTGGTTAGCCTTCTGGTGATGCTTGAACAAGTGGGTGGCGTGGTTACCAGGACCGCCTCTTAATAGGATTTTCTTTAAGGTTTTTGTTAAAATAATGAGAATTAAAAAAATCTCAGATTTGTGCTGAAGTCATTAGCTTACATGTGAAGGACTGCTTTCACTCTCGAGCTCCACGATAAACACTATTCCATAATATCTTCCACGTGTATACAAAAGTTCTCGGTTAATAAGGGAAATAAACAGTTCTGTATCTGTAGTCAAGTAGGAAACACAGTTCATATATAATGTTATTACTCTGTTTAGCAGCCGCTTACTGTATTAATGGTGGGTAAGTGGATCACATCCAGCGATGGAGTACGAGTTGCACCTGTCAGCTTGTGGAGGTTTTGTATGTTTGTGGATACTTACTGCCCCTTCGGGAGTTACACCGGCACATTTTAATCTTTCGTTTCGTTTGTACAGTAAAAGTTGGTTTGCGCGTCGTTTCGCCTTGTTCTTGATCGGAAATGTTTTTCTTTTTCTTCTTTATTTTTCTTTATTTTTTTTTTGCATGGTATCTTCCCCACTCCGCACCCCCGCCACTTATCAATCCTCGTCCCCGTCGTCGGCGTGCATTTCGCCGGGCTGCTGCTGCTGCTGCTCGCACGCCCGACGCTCCCGCTGCTTGTCCTGGATCTTCTTCATCTCCTCGGCGTACTTGCAGAACGTGCTGCCGAACTTGGCCCACACTTTGTAGGGCACCGTGATGGAGTTGCGGTACGTGGGCTTCACCTCGCTGACGCGCATGAACACGCCGTACTTGTTGGAGCCCACGTCGAAGAAGAAGCGCTTGTTGTCCACGGTGAGCGACGTGCCCTCGGGCAGCTCGGCCGGCTCGTCCTCCACGCCGTAGTCGTCGATAAGTTTGGCGAGCGCGTCGCGGAACTCGATGAGCCCCTGCGCCGGCAGCGCGATGGTCTGGCCCTGCGCCGAGCCCAAGCCGGGCCCCCGGTTCACCGTCTGCCGGATCCTCAGAAACCGCCCCCTCTGGTTCTCCTTCAGATCCATGTAGTACTTCCGATTCTCTCGCACCAGGAACTCGCTCTTGAGCGCCCGCCGCGGCTCGTCCTGCACCGCGTCCGGGTTGCTGGGCCCCAGCTGCGCGTAGTGCTCGATGAAGTCCCCGAGGTAGTCGCGAAACTCCACGGCCACCGACATGGACAGCGTCAGGCGGCTCTTGTTGCCGCCGGCCCCCACTTCGGCGATCTTGAGGAAGCGGCCTTTCGCGTTCTGCTTCACGTCCAGGTAGAAGCGCTTGTTCTGGATGTCGACGCGCTTGGACGCCAGCTCCTGCGTGTCGTGCTGCAGGCCGGAAGCCGAGCCCGCCCCTCCTGTCACCGCGTGCATGGAGCTCAGAGCCGGGCCCGTGGCCGCTCCTCCCTGCTCGCTTCCACTGTCTCTGTCCGCCATGATGCCTGCCTGCCTGCCTTCTCCCTCCGTCTGCTGCAACCTCACAGCCAGCCAGCCAGCCACGCGGCCGCTCTCGCGAGATCTCTGCGAGCACACAGACAGACCGACAGGTTGGATTTAAAGCACCCAGACCGAATGCGCATGCAGAGCAGCTCTCTGCAGCGCACGCAGCCGCTGCGCCGATTCTCTCCTGCTTTTTGTTTCGTTATGCGTTTACTCTCCATCGAAACTTACGTTCGATTCAGGCTGCGTGAGCTGAGCTCGCAGTGTTACGTCATGCCTCTTACCTTCTGCATCGTCTGTATGACGAAATAAACATGTCAAATAAAATCACTGACATTTCAATTGATTTCAGGACACATAAACAGGTAAATATTATTTTAAGCTCCATGATATTTCGTTGATTTGCCTTGTTTATTACCTGCATAGCCTAAACCTAATGCTTGATGGAAGCGAACATGCACTGAAATCAGGTTTACAATATATAAACATGCTTTAAAAAGCAATGGTAAAGGTTTACTTCAAATGCTGTGGAACACAATGTGTTAATAAATAAATTAAAGAGCCTAAATGTAAGATTAAGACGAGCAGAGTAAAAAAAAAGTGTTTGAATAAAAATCCGTCTATAACCTGTATAATATTAAATAGTATAACAAACAGCTGTTCATTTAGATCAAACTTCCATACTTTAGATTTTTTTATTATAAGATACGTGCAACATTGACGAATTTTGCTTCAGAGCTCATGCAGAACCTACAGACTTTAATGCTTCTTTAAGAAGTTCAAACAGGCCGTCGGATAGGTTTTCTGAGAGATCTTTAGCCCTCATAGTTTTATTTCGTTCTAAAATGATTAGACTACTACTAATAATGAACCAGTAATCTGTAAAATTATTTCAAACATTTAATTGAATGACGCAGCTACAATAATTGCAGTTTTTATATAATAAATAGCGTTTTAAATTGTTTTATTAATTTTTATTAAGTCGGCCGTCATGCAGCGACGTTATCTGACGTCAGATCACATTATCACATTATCTGAAATAATTTTTTTTAATAATCACGGAAAGGTCAAATGGGTCAAAATATGATGAAGCAAACAATAAATATTAATTGTTAATTATTATGACCAACGTTTCTTCAGAACAGTCTTGACTGTAATAATGCGCTGCAAGGCCATGAAAAAAAATTAACAAGTAGCTCATTGAACACAAACATAATTATGATCATCCTGTATTAAAAATCATTTATTAATCTGCGCTCAATGTATTGTGCCATCATACATACATTTAAGACGGGAACCCTAAACATTAAATATATATAAACTACGATCCTTAACTGCGCCACCCAACTAAATGCTGTTAAAAATTCTAAAAGAACTTCACACCTAAATTATTATTTAACACACATATATATTATTAATTAATGCAATGCTGGTTATATATGGTGTGTCATAATAATAATAATAATAATAATAATAATAATAATATATATATATATATATATATATATATATATATATATATATATATATATATCCCCCCCCCCCCCCCCCCCCCCCCCCCCCCCCCCCCCCCCCCCCCCCCCCCCCCCCCCCCCCCCCCCCCCCCCCCCCCCCCCCCCCCCCCCCCCCCCCCCACAGCGGCTTCCGAGAACACAAGTCAGTAAGATGAGGAGAACCAGCTGAGCTGCAGTCCATCTGGTTTTATTGTCAATGCCTAAATGTATCCCCATATATAAATATATTTAGCTTATTTCCTAAACCCGTTTTGTGCTTCCTGACACAGCAGCTCAAACACAGTATTAAATGTAAGACATCAGAATAATTCGGATAACGCATTTGGTTTAAGTTCTTTGTTAAAGCCTTGAAATGTGCAATAGAAATGTATTACACAAATCTAAATTTCGTATATCTTACTCACACACAAATTTAAACAATTTTAATAAACTCAATGCAATTAATCTTGAAACTAAAAAAACGAAGCCGTTCAGCGTTACAGTTAAAACGTACACATGCAAAATTACCTTAATTACCTTGTTAAAAGAATACATATGTAGTACTATAATGGATTATAAATTGAGCAGATTATAAAAAAATAAAGAAAATCTTTATGTGAAAATGTATACACTATAGCGGTAATGTACGTTTACATTTTTGTGACTTTGTGATACTGGCTTAAAAATCCTAAAACCAGATGTTGGCCAATAAACTTAATAAAGGCGTCGTTGTAGATTAAATGCACCCGAAACACGTAATTCTATTCACTGAAGATTAATGATCCATCCTGACAAAGGCGTGTTAGTTCAGATGATAATAGTAAAGTAGACTTGAATGGCCCGTATAATGAGTCAGATTTTTGAGTTTAGCCTTGAACGTGAATGACAGTATACTTAACAGTATGATAATAAGTAATAATATAAACACTATTGTATATTTACATTTATGCTATAAATAAATTGGTGAAATAAATTAATAAATAAACAAATAATACCAACATTTTATAAGTATTGTTTCATTCATGAACACGATCTAACTATGCCACAAAGAATATTTTTTTAAATAAAACTTTAAGTAAAAATCCATACTAACTTGTCTGACATAATTGTTTACCAACTTTTTTAATATATAAAATGCCTTGTTGTTCAGAGCTCGTAAGATGCACATGTTTAAATATTTGGGAAGTCTGAAATTAATTGAACTTTTGTGCTTCAAAAAAGAGACTGCAGTATTTTAATAAATCCAGTAATTTTGTCTGTTGAATATATTTTATATAACTCACATTTTTTTATTTAGTCGGTGTCTGATATGCACAGAAATACAGTTAGCAATCTTTCTACTCATAAACTTTGTTAATTAACACTATTTATATGTTACCTTTAATTTTTATTATTGAATTGATGGTGGGCGACAATTTGTAAAAGCACCTCAATAGCACTTTGACTTAATTTTTGAATTTTTATCAAAAATCTTGTAAAAGTCGCAAATGTCGATCCCCAAAATGGACCCGACTGTAAAGCAGTGCTCCTGTCCGTGTGCAGCCATAAAAAATGTGGATTTAAAAAAGACGATAAATAATTATCGGGTACTTTAAACCCTGAGAAAAGCAGTGCAGAGATTTAAATATCTTTAAATTAGTTATAAAGAAATATAACTACTGAGTGTTTAACTGGCTTAATTTTGATTAAGATGAGTTTACAACAAGTAGCCGAAATCTCCACAGAGAGCATGCTTTGAATGAAGGAATTATTAAAGAGCAAATTGGCATGCAGCACTTAAAGTGATCTTCTTTTACGAAAGTCTCTGAGCTTTGGGAAAAGCGCCGCCGTTCAGCGTATCTTACCCGCTCAGTGTGCAGCAAGTGCGTCTAAAGCCCGTGCAGCTCGGTTGCAGTCAAACTGGGTGTAAAACAAAGGCGATTAAAAAAACGCGAGCAGCGATGGCCTACCGTCCACAGCAGCAGCAGCAGCAGCAGCAGCGCCAGTGGCGTTCTCCTCTCCACAAGATGGAACGAAAGAGCGAGTCGTGGCATGGAGACGGACGCACGCGAGACTTGCACGCTCTTCGACGGCCGTCTGATGTCAGCACGCTCACGCTGTCACGGGGAAGTGGAGGAAAAAGACGCGAGCTCGGGCGCCCCGCTCCGTCAGTGCCGCGCTATTGCAGCCTTTATTGCGCATCTCTTCACTGCCTTGCTGCAACCGCTGTCAACATCGTCAGCCTTGTGCATTAAAAAAAAGTATGTCATGTTTTATTAATACTTAAACGCAAAACAACTCCCAAACTGCGAGGACGAAAGACAACAGCAATGACATATAACAATTGCGTTTATAACGGTTCGGAAAAAATAAAACCACTAAGAGGCAGAGAGATATTCAAACACTAATCATCTTCATTCATCAAGGGCCTGGGTTTCCAGGAACACGACCCTAGTGCAGTTCGATTGACGTCAAAGGCGAAGCTACCAAACTATAACACAAGATTAAATGGTACTGGATGCTAAGTGCAAGTACAGGAGGACAATACATTCTGTTTGTTTGGACATGGACGTGTGTGTGTGTGTGTGTGTGTGTGTGTGTGTGTGTGTGTGTGTAAACAGTCCATATTGTGCATTTGGCCTACTCCTTGTGTTTCTGTTGATTGCAAATCGTAAGTATTAATGAGCGTTAATTTCAGTACCATGGACAGTGGTATGGAAACTGCCCTTTTGCGGTCAGGCAGGTGTTGGTCTATACCACTGTCCATGGTACTGAAATTAACGCTCATTAATACATGTTATGTACTCAACAACAATTCAAGAAATCTCTCTCTCTCTCTCCCGCTCATGTGTAAATGTTCTTTAAAGCACTTAAACAAGTTCCTCCACAAAAAATAATTTTAATAATAATTAAAAAATTTTAGGATTTTAAATAATTTAAAATTTTAAATAATATTTAGTCTCGACCATTAGCTTTTATGACCTTGAAAAAAATATCACCAGATTGGCAAAGATTAATTAATTAGAAAGCTTGATATTTGTATTTATATGTATATAAAGTAAAGCAATACTTATTTAATACTTAGAATGCATGTAATGTATTGTAATTGAAGATTATTAGATACAATTTCTATAGCTTAATTAAAAAGTGCTGCATTGGATTAATTTATGTTGGTCCATAGGAGGCGCTCGAGAGGATTTCCTATTTTAAACTTTATTACTTTTAAGACCATTTTACATTTATCAAGGCGTACTGGAAAGGGAACAGCGTGTGTACAAAAATATTGAGACACCTTCATATTCCACCTACAAGAGTAATTCGGTAAGCATTCCATTTCCAGTTGATCACTGTTACGTTTAAATTAGGTGATGGTTGAGGCAGAGCACAGGGTCAGTCAATAACTGTCAATACAATAACAATGAAGGTTAAGGGCTCAGACTGGCAAATTTTGTAGACTTGAGTTTTTAAAGCCCAACTTTCGGCCTAAAACCCTAACAACCGAGCTACCACACTCCTCTTTACATCTTTACGGGTCTTTCATTGATGAGAAAAAACTTTCTAAAAGAGAAGATTTTGTAGAATGAGATACTTAGGTTGGGACAAAAGCATTGCGTCACAACCTCCATTCTGTTTCAACCCAAAGGTGCTCGGTGATGTTGCGCCAGTCTAGTTCCTGCACACTAAAATAATTTAATCATGTGTTTTTAGTTTTGCTTTGTACACTGAGGTTCAGTCATGAATAGAAAAGAACCCAAACTGTACATACAAAGCTGGCAACACATGGTTGTCTTGAATTGCAATAGCAAGTTGTTTGAGCTTGTGGCAATGGAATGGCATGAAACAGCTGGAATTAATGTTTGGTGGTGCGTCTCAGTATACTCATGCATAGAATTTATCTCAAACTAATTTATGATTATGATGATGATTATTAGTGGTAATTTTAAGTATAAGTTAGCATTATTAGTAGTAAGTATCTAAGCAGTCGAGGATATGCATTCATTCATTAGAATCTTACTCTTCTTTCAACTCTCTCCATTGTGAAATGATATTTAACGCACAGGACAGCAGATGTCGCTCTTAGTGAATATTTTGCAAGTTATGATGCGGCGCCACAGGTTCAGCGCGTTCTCATCCCTTCACACCCAGCCTAATAATTCAGCATCCCTGTTGCAACATCTGAAGTATAATGTAAGCTGTTGTAACCGACAGCGAGGCTTCTTTCTGCTGCTTTCAGGAGGCTAACTATCCAACACTGTGCGCTGGCTGTTGCACCGCCGCCTTTACGCACTTGCCGTTTGCATTTTTCCGCGTTTCCCATTTTAAAGGCAGTTTGCCGCAATGGATTTCGTCTATAAGCCTCTTTGAAACGCTGTGATTTTTGGCTCGCGGATAGCTTTGCAGTCGCTGTGAGCTGTGCGGATTCGCAGCGACGATTCTTTAAGGCGAAGCGAGGAATGTGATCTGAATGCAGCAGATGGTTTAGCGACGGAACGAGAGTCCAAACTAATTCCGAACTGCTGAAGGATCCGTGACGCGGTGCAGCGCCGTTAAACCGGCAGGATGCTGGAATGGATCGTGTCGGCACTCGTGTGTGAGGAGAATTAGGGGAGGACGGCGCTCATCCTCCGACAGCGAACATTCGGCTCTCTGAGGCTTTTTTTCCCCGAGTGGATATGTAACGGCAGCGATCATGGATTGACGGTACTTTAACGCGAGACTAAAGACACATACACACAAGGCGGGGTGTCGGTGCTTGCTGTTCGGGTTAGCCAGCAGCTGAGTGCGGGGCGCGTAGGGAGGCTTTTTCTGCACGCTTCTCCATCCTTGCCACATCAGAGAGGCAGGGAAAGGCTGGCCACGAGGGACACGACGGGAACACTTTACGGCTGGAGGCATTAATAGTCGGGCTTTATCGCTCAGGAAGTGGATTTAATGGTTTTCCATTGAGCGGACATCGATCGGGCATTTCACGTTGCCTTCTGCGGCGAGTGAGTGATAGGAAGCCATCAGTGCCGACAAAGGCGCTCACCACTGCATTTTTCGGGGCAAAGATAGACTGCGGATACCTGCTCTCGGCCTACATGGCTATGTAGCATCCATGGAGGAGGGCCAATCCCTTCGTTCCGCGGCATTTTTTTCTCACGATGCGTTATTAGGCCACGAGTAGTCGAGCCGTTTTTCGCTTCCCTCTGCTCCATATAGCGCCAAATTCTCGGCAGAGGTAAACGCACCCAGCAGCGCGTCCCCGATGGCATGGACACTTCCGCAGGGTCTGGCGCGCCGCCGTGCTACCGGAGCCCGTTCGCTGCCCGCCCGAGCCCGCGCCGAGCCACAGCAGGCGGCATGAGGCTCGAGCCAGTGCCCTTCTCCATGCTGGTCATCGGGGTCGCGTTCGCGTGCCACTCCCCGAGCCCGAGCTCGCTAAGGGAGCGCGCCCGCCACTCCGCCGTGGTGATCGAGGGTCGGGTGCAGTCTGCGCCCCACAATGCCTCGGGCTCCGAGCCGTACCGGGTGGACGTCAAGGTTCTGGACGTGTGGCCGCGGCTCAGCGGCGGCCTGCAGCGCGAGCAGCTCGTCACCGTGCGGGAGCTGGGCCCGGCGAGCGGGCCGTGCGCACGCGTGCTGATCGACCACCGGTACATCTTTTTTATGGACCCCACCGACGAGCCCCTGGTGTTCAGGGCGGCGTACGCGCCCCTCGACGCCAGCGGCAAGGATCTGAAGAAAGACGTCGGCAAGATTTTGTGCGAGGACTGCGGTGAGTGCAGAGTGCCACCTGCGCGCGTTAATGGTTCTTGTAGTGCTCCAACTAAAGTAGGACAAAGTGACACCTAGATCTCTCTGGTAACCGCTGTCCAAAGCACGAAGCTTCAACAGGGATGAATAAATAATAATAATAATAATAATAATAATAATAATAATAATAATAATAATAATAATAATAATAATACTAATAATACTAATAATAGGCTTTACGCGTGTTTACTAATATAAAGGCACTGTGCGAATAGAAGAATGATTATTCGAGTTACAAGAATAACTTTGTCATAATCCATACACATGCAGAGTTGGTTGGTGCTGCTTGGTCAGCAAGTTGAGTTTAAAGTCTGGAGTTTGTCAGTTCATTCATATAGCCCACTTACAGATACCCTGTCATCTCTTTCCATGCGCTTTCCCTGTCATGTGGTCATGCCTGCCAAAATCTATAGTTGTTAAATGCTCGGGTGTCTCTGCAGATTTGCTGGACGCTTATAACCCGTTGTTGTCGCCAGCTGTTCGCTCGCAGACAGGGCCAGTCGGCTTCACGAAGCAGGATCGCACCTGCACGCTGCAAACCAGGCTAACAGTGCACATTGCATGTGTCAGTAATGAGTTTCTACACTGCATACTGTCGGATTCAGCAGTGGCTACCACAGTCATGCACCACCGCATTTCCTATAGTACTCCAGCATCTGTTGGAGTTGGTATGGCAACCCTGATCCAGCACCACACGGGCCTTTCGCAATTCAAACTACAGACACAGGCCTGCAGCCAAGTTGAAGTGTAAAATTCTTCTCGATGGCGGATTGCTGCAACTTTCACAGCGTGATTGCGGTTGACGTATCGATCCGAACAGAACTGTGTCGCGGCAGCTTTTTAAAGCTCTGTATCCGCAGCTTGTTAAGGCGGTTGCTCACGTTGCCGTGGGCGTACAGTTCCGTTTATTGCGTTTCTATGGCATTTTTTAATCCGTAGTCGAAGGTTTACCTTCCTTTTCAGATGCTGCTAAATAAAGAGCTGCATTCTCCCTATTGCAGAGGTCTCATCTGCCCATGTGATGGTGGGCCGGGTCCTCTGCAGAAAGCTTTTGTGGGCTCTCACCCTCCTATCAGTGAGAAGCCTGGAGAGTAAGCTGGACTTCCCTCTTATCGCTGTCCAGGGTGCTACATCTGACCGGTATTTTCCTATAATGCTTTATTTAAAACCCTCACAGCGGCATGTCGTTGCTACATCCTATTTAGTCTCTGTCCTAAATACTATTCACAACTTTTGTATTTTCAAAATGCAAAGACTCAGTTATTTAATGAGCTCTTTTTAAAGCAAGGATGTAGAACGGGGAGGGTGGAGGTGCTGGATTATCCCACTGCTGAAGGTGTGGAAACACCCCGGATAGGTTGCTACTATGGCCCCGTTTTGATGTCTGTAAAATAGGCTGACTGTTGGTAGTGCATGTGAAGGGCTTTTCACAAATGACTTTGCAGTTTTACAAATCACACAGGCATCATGGGTCATTACAGAAGTTTCTTTTACTGACATGTTTGCTCCATTAAAGTTCATTAATTTATTTATTCATTATTTTCCATTTAATCCTCTACTAGGGTTCTCTATGCCCATCCATGTAGAACATTTCAAACGCTTGGCAGATACACCAAGGAGAGGGCAGCAATACATTGCTAGGCCACACTCACATACAATCACACAGTATATGTAGTTTTATGAAGTTTTATAATGACTTTCAATCACTGCAACTAAATCCCCAAGTGTACCGAACATGACACTATACAGACTCTAAGTATTTGGACACCTCTCAAAGGTAGCTAAATTCAGGTGTTTCATTCAAACTCATTGCCACACGTACATACGATCAAACACATTTTGACAAGGATTTTGCACAAAGCCAAGAGTTTTTGGAAGACTAAATGCTTCTCAACAGTAATATCCATCCATCCATTATCCTCCACTTAATCCTATACTAGGTTGCAGGCTGAGATTCTCTGTAGTCATTAAGATAAGGCAGGAATGTCGACTTCCTTTCGTTGGCATTTGACTTAAAGTCAAATTTGTTGTAAATAATTTAAACTAATAACTTCTACTGCCTAAGTTAGGAATATGTTGTTTTGTTTCCTTCTTGGTCCATTGCAGGAAGGTACCACATCACCCCCTCTGGAAAATTTTAAGTGATGGGTGGAATGACAAGGTGTCACAGATACACAAACATCTCCTCTTTTTTCCAAATATATATATTTAATACATTTTAAAGAGCTTTCTTCATGTTGTCCTGTTACCCCTCGTCTCATTATCAGTGATCTCAGCTGTGAAGCAGCGGCAGACCTAAATCTGCCTGCAGTGAATTTGCAACATCTCCCTGCTGTAAAAGTGTGACACAGGGACTAGAATAACTGCTTTTGATTGATATGCACTCAGGGAAGGGCATATTTTCATTGCTTAAAAACTGTGTCTGGGTTACATGTTTTTTTCCCCTTATATAGAAACTCATGTTCAACTTCAGGACGGGATGATTTTTTACAGGACCCCACAAGGGAGGAGTTTGTATGTGGAGCTAATTGCGGCATATTTCCCTTGAGTTTTAATGATGGTCACCGGAGGGATATCAGTAATTTAGTACATTAATAAGGTAGGAAAATGCCCCCGGAGAGGATGTTGTTTAAGGAAAACAATACCAGATGTCTATTACATTGTTTCGATCAATGCATTGAAGCTCTTATGAGCATGATGGTTACATTTCAGTATAGGCTGTCAGAGCCTGAGTGAGTGGACAATTAATAAGTAATTATTTCTGGAACAAAGAGGTAATGACTAGCATGGTGGTACAGTAAGTGCTGCTCTTTGTGTACATGACTCATAACTTTGGTTGAATTGATTACTGAATATACAAACCACAGGTTTTTTTTAGCTTTAGGTTGTATAATTATTGTCAAATATTTGAAAGCTTATACTGTTATTAAACCAATCACACCACACATGTGATTGTATAGTTTGTATAATAGAATTGTCAAATATTCCTAAAAGGATCAATTACTGCTAAATTGCCACTGTAACATCATTTCACCCAAATAAGCAGGTCCAATCATACTCTACTCAACTTAATCATACCTCTGCACAAAATGGACTGTGTCCATACAGCTTGGAGACATAATGGCATGATTCCTTTGAGTGGTTGCTAGGTTAGTAATTCATGATGTTTAGTGATGTTTAACAGGCGGTTCAAGAGTTTGCCACCACCATTCAACAAACAGTCTGTCATGTGCAGAATTCCAGGGCCTTGCTGCATGTGGTGTGTTTGGTGTTGCCTTCCCTGGTTCTCCTTGAAATGGGGATGAGCCAATCCTCCTGGTACACTTCTTAGTAATATGAATTGACCGAACGACAGTGGAATACCAAAGAGAGATTTAGTATTGATCCTGGTCATGCATGATGATGAATGCTTGTGAAGATTGTTCACCATCCTCCTCTGGAGGAAGATTCATACACTGCACTCCCCATGGGTACTATCGTTTGTGTTGTTCTATACAAAGACTGACATAGAATGCATGAAAGGACAGGGAACATGTCTTTCTTACAGTCAGGGGTCTGCGCAGCTATCCAGACTTAATTGACAGCGCACAGATCTCTGTGTGAAAGCAGCTGGATGTTTCAGCATTGAATGTTCTATATTTAATAGCACATATATAGAACGGGGTATTTAGATAGCATCACATATTTGAACCCACACAAATTATTGAAATATAGTTGAATCACATGCACAGAACATTTAGTATGGAATATGAATTGCTGGAACATGGAATTTGAATCTATTTTATTAGATTTCTCTAGTGATGCCTGGTTAATTTAATTAGATATATTTGTTCACTATTTCAATTATCATTAAGATGTTTGCTCATGCCCCTCAAGACGTTTATGGTCCTCTGCTGAAGTTCCCACAAAAGTGCTGCACCTGTAATTTCTTTCTTCATAATTTCTTTCTTCTGTCTAGTTCATTAAAACAAACTTAATGGGGTTTAAGTCTGGAGACTGTGCAGGACAATCCATTCCTTAAAGCCTTCCACCTATTGTTCCTATCTCTGAGAAAAGTATGTTTTGGATTTATTATTTCCACGTAACTTTTATTTTACAGTGTTTTCATTTAAGTGTATCTGATAAATATGAACACAATTTAATAGCTGCAACACATTCAAAAGTTTTTACTGATAAGAATAGCAGAAATGTGATGGATTTAAGGGAAAAGTGCAAAACACCATGAACACCATGGGGCAAACAAACATACATGCACACATTTACACCCAAGGGTCTATTTAGTACCTCCACTTGACCTATTAGCATATTGCACTATGGGAAAAAAACATATTCCTCAGATGTTTAGAGAACACTGATCAGTTTGATTTAAGCCTGTTGTCTTTGCGTAGATTCTGTATGATGTAAAGAAAAAAAGCCACATGTGTCATTGGGACTGAACATTTGAACTTGGTAGCCATTTTAATGTAAACTGTGGATTGTCTTTATCATGCTGTTAAGCTTTGCTGACTCAGCTCTACCCTTCACAGTTCACCATTCCCTTTTATCTCTCTCATCTTCTTTTTATATGCTCACACAGTCTCCTCTAGCAGCCTGCCTGCTGTCATCACAAACTGCGAGTGCCTCATGCTGAGAATTTGACTTTGAACTGCAGTTAGGTTGTGTGGTCAGACCTGATGATTAGCATGAAATCTATACCATACATTCAGCAACACCTTTAATTACCCCAGTGTGTCCTGGAATAAATAGCTCTAAAAATGTGGAATGCAACTAATCCCGCATTATGTTTCTATACATTAGTCACAAAATAGTTTGGTGCAAAAGCATCTCCTGATCAAAATCCCCTAAACGTAGTGTGGTCCAACAGAAAAGGCGAGTATAAATTTGTTGCAGGTTGCCATGGCTTAACAAAAGGGTGATGGGTTGCTTTCTGGGCAGGTCACGGACAGCTTGTAAAAAATTTATAAATAAAGTTATTATTAATAACAATAATAATAATTAATGCTCATCTGATTTTGTGCTTGTTTTTTATCTTAAAAAAACAAAACGATAGAGAGGCATGCATCAGATGCACGCAGCATTCTTATTGTCATGATAACCACTATTTGTTTGTCAGTTACCATTCTCTAAATCTGTGATGAAGTTTGGATGCAAGAACGTAACTCAGAGTGTTTGAAATGTGGATTTTCATTCAAGTTTCGTTCAAGTTTCTCAGTTTCTTAAAAGAATTCACTTTGCATACATGTTTATATTTAAATTTATTAAATAAATCATTCATTAGCTATCATGTTGCATTTACATTTTGGTTTGTTTTAATCCACTGTGTCTAATGTTTTAATAGTAGCAGTAAATGAATCTTATGATCCAGAACGTTCTTTGTCATTGGAGCTAAGTGGGAAGTTGTACAATTGGGATTATTTTTGGCTTAAACACTGTCACGTTTGAATTGTGACTATTGATTTTCTAGTCAGCAGTTTTTCTGTGAGCTCGAGCTGGATGCTTTTTAGCAGATCACCCCAGTGCATGCTCGGCAAAAACCTACCGACTTCCAATAAGCCAGAATGGAGTCATCTTCCATTAGATTAATAACCTGTTATTCATTTCATCCTTGTGTCCTAAATAGCGTTTCCATCATAATGTGATTTTACAGTATCTTTAAAAAAGTATTCCACTGATGTTTTTTTTGTGCCAACACATTTCCAGTAGTAAAAACACAAACATACAACTATTCTTTTGAGATGTAGCAGTATTGGCTCTAAGCATTTACACACATACACAAGAATATGGCTACGCAGATACTAGATCCACATGTGTTCACTGAACAACTGTTTCAAAAGAAAACATTTTTTATGGACCTTAATTAGGACATTAGAGCATTTTGTCAAACATACATAGACTAAACAATCATCTTGAAGTACAACGAACACCAACACATTAATCTTCCTTTCACCGGAGCTCTGGGCATCAAACCAAACCATTAAAAACTACTAGAACCAAAGTGGCTACACCAGTCCCGCCTGTCGTCCCTTCTGGCTAGTAAACTCAAGACCGAACCAACCATCTTGTCTTTATAGGAGGGTTAAAAAAAGATTTCCAGCTACTTGACATGCAAAATTTAAGTCTTTTACCACTTAGAAAAGACATTTTAAAAGAAAGTTTTGAGAACTGAAGGTAAACTTGTGCTAAATAAGCTGGGAGGCTTGGTACATAATTTAGTTAATGATCATTACATCAAAAAAAACACTTTGAATCTATTTTTTATTTCACTTCAGGCTTTAAAAAACATGCTTTCCAAGGTGTTGGATTTATTCAGAATAATGCACGTCCTCTTATTGCTTAAGGATAAGTTGCAAACTTTGTCTCATCTCATTATCGTCTAATCCATAATCCATCGCTGGGCATATAGTATATGGGGGCAATTTACATAGGGGCAATTTAGAGCACCAGCACTGAAAGACGAACATGGTAACCACTGCGTCACTGTGTCACCCAGACTTTTTTTTACTTTGGTAATTTAGACAAATCATATTACTGTTATAAAACCATTTCTTGTTTTCTGTGTTTAAAAAAAAGATAGAAAACATCCTGTAAAGTTTAATATAATATTCATTGTTTTTTTTAATATAATTCCTGTACAAGGTGACAAAAAGTGAATTGATTGAATGTTAAACTCAAACAATAAAACACATACATAGATGCTCTTAAAAAAAAATGTCCATTCATCGTTTGTACATTGTCTAAAAACCGCCAAAGTCTTTTACTTTCAGATAAGATGCCACGCTATCCACTAGATCTGGTAATAACTTGAATAATATGTCATCTTTTCTGGATAAATGTCATCGCAAATGCCTTTCCCATGGGTGGCTTTCTAAACGGTCCATTAGCTTAACCAAAAGGAACTGGAAGGAGCCATTTCAGAGTTCCTCTTGGAAAACGACCTTGTCGGATTACAATAGCACCAAAGGGCTCGTCTGTCAGTTGGGTAATAAATTTGATGACTTTTGTGGCTAGGTCTGTGGAGAGTACAGAAGCTATATGGCATTATAAGGGATTAGAGGCTACACTCAGGCAAGCCTGCATAATGCCCTGTAATTGACAAGCTGTAAATTTTCGGCAGGAACTATCAGTCGGCTGGAGTGCATTTAGGTACTTATTTTAGAGTTATTAAGTTTGAAATTTAGGTCAGACTAAATGATGGTTCTGCAAAATGGGGTTTTATTTTGCCGGTTGAATATGATCATAAAAGCCATACATTTTTCGTGTTTGCCCGTAGCAGCTGGACATCACTGTATATAGAGTGAAGCAGAACATCTTCATCCGACTGTATATCACACACTCACTTCTGGAGACATTTTTGTCATAGTATACTTAAAACACCAGGGAATGCATCACATTGACCACATAGAGGCAGTATATGTACAGGGTTTTGACTGGCCCTAAACCATTTCCCCAAAATCATGGCTGTTTGAGCCCTGCTGGAACAGAGCATGTCAACTTTTACCAAATGGATTTACTTACAGTTAATCTATTCAAACCACACGCAATAAAGTGCATTACTGGAGTTTAAACTATCCTACGTCTCAGCTGGAAGATGTTTGGAAGTCCTGCTTAGAGGAAATTGAAATGTAGCACGCATGTTTGGTTCAACTATACCACACTTTATTCAGGGATATCGATTGTCAAATCTACCAAACATTCGTTATTTACTCGAGAAAATGAGTAAGCAGCAAAGGTCTTCCTCCCCAAATGAAACCCTGTGAATGTGAGGAACTCTCCATGTTTTAATAGAGAATCATTTGTACTCTTAAATACCTGTGCATTTCACTTTACAGTGTAAAACGTAGACAGCTGATAGTTTGGACTATGATGGCAGAACATGACAGTGAGAATAAACAGATATGCCATGCAAATAAAGAGACTATTCAAATGTAGACTTTCATGTTAGTCTTTTTAATCTTGCTCTCCATGTTCCCTGTTTCCAATGAAAACCAATTGGTTGAGGAATTCAATTTCACCTCTATTAAATTACTATGCTAATCACTCCAGAACAAAGTATCTCTTTTGAACATCGCTGCAGCGGTGTTGCTGAAGGAAAATTGAATCCCGTAACTTAACCAGCTCATATCAACCTCGTAACTTGTTTTCCCAGTTAGGACTTTTTAATTTAAATTTTTTTTGCAACACAGCATTTTGTTATTTTTGGAAACATTATTATATCCTGTCTGGCTTTACACCAAATATTTTTTTTTTATTTCTATTCGGCTCATTAAAATGTGTTGCTTTTTAACTTAAAACACTCTTTCCAGAACAATTTAAAAGCAAATGAAATTAGTAACTGATCAGTAATTGAGTATAATCGGTGGTACTCCTATTTTACTAAAGTATTTCCATCTGATGCTGCTTTATACTTTTACTTTACCACATTTCAGAAACTATTTTTTAATATTTTAGTGCATGTTACCTTTTTTGACTTTATTATTAAGATGAATAATGTACATTGTCATAAACCAGCTTTACAGTATTCCGTACCCACAATGAGCATTCCAAAGCCAAAGTAACTTCCTGTTTTTTAAGAAAGAGCCATTGTGAGAACAGAGCCTCATCCTCATCCTCTTTGAACAGCCAGGCAGTATCAACAGTGTCGGACACCAATATACAAATTGAGCAGTGATCAGGTGTCCATTTTCAAACATTAGACAAACTATATCAATTCAGAGGACTGCAACCCAACGAGTCCAGCAGAAATCAAAGGTTGTCCATGTGCAGTGTCTCATTGCTCTGGCAGTGTTATGGATGGAGAACTAGTAAAACACAAGAAACAGATAATAAAAGAGGTCATAATAATACTACAATCTAAATCACTTATCTGATTCCGGAACTCATCGTTTTTCTTTTATTTGCTCTTCCTTTATAACTATCTCCTTTGAGATGTAGGTTGTTTTTACAGTAAAAAAAAAAAAAAACCTGATTATTATAGTACAAAAGTAGCTTTTTATGAGAAAAGGAGACAGATGATGGGTAATAGTAGGTTTTGGGTGGTGGTTGACTGAATAGATTCACTGCCTTTGCCTGAAAGCAACTCATGAACTATTTATCAGCAAAGGCAGTACACTCACCCACTGCAGCGTAGCATTATATGTGCTTGCATTTAGGATGTTCCCCCAACCTCCAACCTCCAAAACTATCACAGATGATCTCATTTACAAAGTAGCTTTTACCACAATCACCTAAATAAATATCTGTCAGCTGGGTAATAAAATCTAAGACTATATGACATGATAATAAATGAGACTTAGGGCTATGATATAAAACATATGCATCATCGCCGCGTCATCACATTTCTATGGTTTCTTATTGCTTTGTTGTTTATTCAGTTGTTCCGCAAATAACATTCTTTATGGCTTTATTTTTGTATGATTTTTTTTTTCAAAACATAAACGCACATGGATGCATCTGCTCACAGGCAATGCAAACAGACATGTAAAGGGGTGAACATGACTGTTAACAAGAGAAACACTCCACCAACACAAAATGAGAATCTTGTAACTGAAAGTAGGGCTGTGACTATCACATAGTTGTGGTTTGCTATAAAAAGTCTGACATAAACCAGAACACTATTTTGCAAATTATTCTGCAAACCAGTCACATAACAGACTCAAAGATCACTAACCTCTATTGCATCTGCACAAAAATCACGTCAAACAGTAAAGAATCCACAGACTTAAAGCCCCAAACGCAAATCCAAGTGTTTAAACAAAGCAAGAAGCATTCCCCTGAAGTACTCTGTGTGACTGACTCATAAAACTGGAAGGAGGAAACAACTGAATAAGCGAGATTAAAAATGGACAAATAGTACATTATATTTTTATTACATGCTTAAATTCTGGTTTTCACAAGGGTTTTAAATAAAAGGAGAATATAAAAGTTGATTTCCTTTCATCTGTCAGACATGTAATTCAAATAAGTGGTTTTCTTTTTCATTCATTCATGTTCTAAGCCTTTTATCCTGATAGTGCTGGAGCCAGGCTCAAAGCTTGCTGGGTAAAAATCAGGGAAGTACCTCGAACTGGTTACCAGTCCATCGCAGGACAGACTTACAGACAGAAACATTAACGCACAGATTTGTGTGTCCGGGGCATGTTGCTATAGCGATAGATTGGCTCTCTGTCCTGGGTGTATTTGTTCTCCACCCATAACGTTGACCTGTGTGGGCATGAGGAGATGACTAGAACTTTTGAGGATTATGTTCTGGTTGGTAGAGGGTAAAAAACGATGTACTGCATGTATTAAATGACTTTGTTCATTCATTCAGTAATTTATTCCTCAAATGGATCGGACATATTTTACGACAACAATGTCAGGATTCATCATGCTCAAATTGTGAAAGCGTGGTTCAGTGAGTACGGGGAATCACCTTCACACATAAATCAGTACTGACCTCAAAAAAGTACCTCCGGAAAAAAAACGTTGGACGACAGAGCAGTTCTACTCTTTTATAATCAATACAAGTTCGTAATTAATTCAGCTCTGAAAGGTACTAATTGTTGTGAGTTTGAATAAGCACGTCAAAATAATTGGAAGTGTGAAACGGTTTTTCGGCCGGACTCCAAATGCTCCGAGCGATTACTATGTTAGAATTGTGTTTGAAAAACCTGTTTTCATGTCTTTGTTGACAAAATACTGTTTCTCCTCTCTGAAATCAGATGAGTCAGTCTTTTTTCCCCCAAGAGATCTGCAGAACCATCAAAAAGAAACATTTAAATGTATTACAATATGAGTTAATAGTAACTAATTATATGATAAAATAGATTCTGTCTCTTTGAAACTGGCCTTTGGCTCAGTAGTTAGAATTCTATGCGTTCTTTAGCAGTTTCCTAATATGGACAAAAGCATTGAGACACCTACACATTAACCAATGGGAGCTTTTATGTTGTCCCATTTTGAGTCGGTCCACCCTTTGCAGTTTTAACAGTGTAGGCGTCCCTGTGGAAGACGTTGCTCTTTCATCCAGAAGAGCATTTGTGAGGTCAAACAAACACTGATGGTGGATCAGAGGACATGCCTCAATAAGCGTTTATCCCAAAGGTGTTTGATGGCATTGGGAACAGGAGCTCTATATGACTAGACAAGCTCTCTCACACCAGACTCATCAAAGTCTCCACTGGATGGGCATGGGGACGTCTCTTGCATCCCTTGTACTTTGTAAAGGATTAAGCAGAAGATGAATGAAACGAGATGTATTATTAAGATATCTGTCCCAATACGTTTGTCCATCTAAATGTCCTGGATGATTTACATGGACAAAGTTTCAGCATCTGAATAAAACACTATCAGACTTTGTGCTCTCACCACCCAGTTTGATGGCTTTAGATTGAGCACATTTCCACACACACGGGATGTGATTTTTTCTATGCTGTCCGCCCAAAAATTCCTTATACAGACTTTCAGGTCTTGAGATGATTAATACATGTATAATGCCGATTAATGCGTGTTGTGCAATTATTTTATGGAATAAAAGGGCATCTTTGGTTTGTGTTTTGTGTGAGTGTATGTGTCTACATGTGTACGTGTCCCTGAAAAAGGGGCTGCCAGCACTCCCTCTGGGAGTCTGCTGCTCTGTTTACGAACGTGTCCAGCCATGTTCCCCACTTGCACAATTCACATCCCCAACAAATGTTTGCTTCCTCAGGTATGCTGTAGGTGTGGAATGACGTGTGTCTTCATATGAAGTGGCTTAAAGCAGAATGAATAGTTGTTCTTTCCCTCGCAAAGAGAAGAATTTCTTTGGGTGGGATTGGAGCAGTGTCAAAGCAAAAGGTGAGAGCATGATAAATAGTAAAGACCACGAGATGGAGCTGGAAAACGCGATCTGTTTATACAGGTCTCAAGCCAGCAAAACTAGATGGTTGTCATAGAATAGGACAGAATACATCATTTGAATATTAAAAACGATTTCCGTTTTGCAATCAAAGTCGAAAAATCGTCTCTTAAAGAAGACAATATTGCTAAGACTTTAATTGTTGAGTTGTATTAGGAAACGTTGACAATGTGCAGTTTATTAGCATCAAAGAAGCTTTAGAGTGATGCTGGCTGCATGCCGTGACAGTGACAGAGAGGAAAAGAATAGGAATAATGTTGCATACTATACATACTGGCATATCCGTTTCTGATTTCATGTGTGTTTACATTCTGCACAAAAGTTCAAGTGTCTTCAGTATTCGGGGGGGAATGTCGGCTACTTTCCCACGTATAGACTGACATTTTGTCTGAGTCGTCACAATAGGCCTTTTGCATCCTCACAGTGTTTTGTATTGCCGGAGTCCTTTTGAAAATCTCATTGATGTAGTATTCATCTAGTCAAGCGGTGCAGCTAGATGGGAGGCCATAGTGGCACCGGTACATTTAATTGCTGCCCCAATAATGTGATTATGTGACACGTGATCCTCATGATTCCAATGTGTGTTTATTTAGGTTATTTTAGGAAAGAAACTAATGTTAACTGATGTGTTGTTTCAATTAAGATGCAAAAAAGCAAAACGTAACAGATCTTTATAAACTCATCATAGGTACATTAGTACTCTCTGCTAAGTGCGTTTCTGATAAAAATATTGATGTATATGTCTTGATAAAAATTGTCCAGCATAGTCATCTCTTCATATATTTTATGTTTGTAGTTGTAGACGAAATGTATTGTCTTGCTCGACATGGTGCTGATGCCGGTGGTAGTGGTAGGAGTAACGTATGTGAGCTTGCTGTATTTGTTTTTTCTTGGTTTTTACAGTCCCGGTATGTCAGCACACTCATATCCTCTTGAGGCCTTTATCGTTTCTACTTAGTGTGTGTGTTGTGTGTGTGTATCTGTGTGTGTGGGTCTTAACTTTTTTCTCCTTTTTTCTGTGTTTTCTCTTAAAATCTTGTAACCTCTCAACCAATGTTTTTTTTTTTGTGAGCACTAACTACTAGAACAATGTATTGTGCCGTGCGCTTCAGTTAAAAACCCTGAGCTGAGTGTTGGAGCTGTTCCCAGATCAGTGCTGATGAGGGCATAAAAGGCACCAATGAAAAATGTGCCAAATATAGTCTTATTACCTTTATAGCTTATTTTGACTTTCTATAAATTTTGCAAGGGGCATGGTTTGACCCTCATGGATTATAATTTGTCTCAGAGCCATATTTTATGTAAAACACCAGAACATCAGCTAGTTTAATCCAGTGATTCGTGGTTTTTTCATACATATGGGACGGTTTAAATGAGGTAAATTGAAGCCATCCAGACTTGCTGCTGGAGTGTCTCTATCTGCATGTGCAGACAGACGTTTTCCGCTCTGTTACTGCACTTATTTTGTTGTTGGAAGATAAAGAGCAGTGAGTTGAGTAGCAAACTAATTGGTCCTGCACTGATGATGACTAGCATTACAGGCATATCCTGCACCATGAGCAAAACGTGCCAGTGTTGAGATATTTCAAGGTTTTGGCAAGGTTTTTGACACTCCTGTGTCATATTTATTCATGTGTAAGAAATTTAAGGCATCTGACATAAAGGCATTCCTTATGAGAGAGAATACAATATCAACAGAGTCAGTGATGCTCTTTATAGCAACTACAGTCTTGTTTTAAATAGATAACAATTAATTAATTGATTAGGATATATTAACTGTTTTTAAATGTTTGATTTACATAAGCGGTCCATCTATTATCTCCCGCTTTATCCTCTATTAGGGTCGCGGTGGGGTTCCATATGCCCATCCAGGGGAGAACGTTTCGAGCGCTGGGCAGATACACCCAGGACAGGACGCCAATCTGGGCACACACTCACTCACACACACACACACACACACACACACACACACACACACACACACTCTATATGGGGCAATTTGGAGAACTCCCTAACGCTGAGAGGAGAACATGCTAACCACTAAGCCATCGTGCTGCCCCTACATAAGCAGTCATTTTTAAAAATAATGTTACATAAATGACAGTGATAAAGTCTTTTTATTTCTATATTGGTCATTTAGATGCCTGTGTGCAAGAGATATACTGTATGAACTCACAGAACTCTAACTGTTTTGGCAATATAAGATGAAACATGGACTACCAACAACAGCCGGCTTCTAAATCTTTGCAGATTCTTCACTTTGTGTTTTAACACATTGTAATGTGTGAGTCTGTATTTTGCTTTTAGAAGTTTCTCTCTTGAGGCTCTGGAATGCAAATAGTCTGCCACTGAGAGTAAATGAATCAAGGTCAGGCTACAGCCGAGAGAATCTGGAATAGGGATCTGAGTGGCCTCCACCAAGTCCTCCTGCAACATTCATGTCATGTGGATGAATTTTTGGAGGATGGGCAGTCTTCCAAGTGTTCTTACATGAAAGCACTCGTGACATGCATGACTTTAGACAAAGTCGCAGTTTAAGTTCTTGTAATTCTTCGTTTGTAGTCATGTAAACTAAATTTTAGGTTTTATTCATGTTGGCAGAGTCAGGGTTATTGCTTTACAGCTGGAATTATCCAGAACGTCTTAAGTTGTGAGGAGGTGCCTATAATTTTGATTTATATTTATGATTTATGATTTAGATTTTGAGTGAAATGAGTTATGCCGGCTTGGTAGTTAGCACGTCCGCCTTTCAGCACTGGGGATCCAGGTTCGAATCCCAATCTGGGTGAAGTTTCCATGTTCACTGCATGTCTGGCTGGGTTTTCTCAGGATTCAAAATGCTTTTCATGTCTAAAAACATGGATTTAAGAGGAATTGGCTGCTCTATGTTACCCTTATACGTGTGAGTGTGTGTGTGTGTTGCCCAGTGATGGATTGGCGTTATTTCCTGGGTGTATCTCCCCAGCTCCCAAAATATTCTTTGCTAGATGGGGATGGGAACCCCTTCGCAAACTTAGTACAGGATTAAGAATTGTATATTTTTTTATATCTATTTAAAGGGATTTAAAAAAGCCAGCAGACTGCAGAGTGATGTTCCCTGTAGAAAACCTTTTGATAAATAGACTCAGTAATGTTTTTATTTAACTGATTGTAGACTAAAAGGAGTTGGACATTGACTTTGGTATTTGGTGTTGTTTTAAGTTGATATATAGAAAAAACAACATAGAAGAAGCACTCTGTCAGTGAATTCTTGAGTCGGTATCTGGACGTCACACCTGCACAGGAGACTGAGACTATACAGTCCATTTTCCTGTGGGACATTTGCGAAAGCAAACCGAAGCGGGCCTTGAGGCCGAGGAAAGCGCACCAGCGAGCACACCACACTGTTTTTCGGGAAAAATCTGCATCACTGCAAAACAAACGGAGTGATAAGGAAGGCCCTCGATAACACGTAACTCTCCGACCCAAAGCAAAAGCAGAAATGCAAATGACTGCTGTGGAATGGGGGGAGGTTTCCTCACTGTGACATGTTTGTGCCGGACTCCAAGTACATTCTCCAGATAAAGGATGAGCTGAGAGCATGCTAGGAATTTTATGCGATTTCTCGAAGCGCAAAGCGGACGTGTGCATACAGCCACGCCGATAAGAGCTAAAGCCGTTCCCATGTTCCCCTGTTTACGCTTGACTTCTGCTTGAACCAAAGTAAGATGGGCCATGATTCCGGCAAAGACCACAGAGTGAGTTTGGTTACGCACTTTTTCGAGGAAAACCGGTGGGTATGTTTGTGTTTTTGCGAACCCGAAAAGGCCCTGTGTACATCAGTGTCAGGTGGGCGTGTTTGTGTTTACGTCGAGCCAAAAGACCGAGTATATACTTAAGCGTCAGGTGGTGAGTGTGTTGACGAGCTACACGCTGGCTCGTGTTCGAGTGTTTAGCTATGCGTGCATGTGTTTCCTTAAAGTGCCAATGAGCATGTGGGCGCGTGTTTGTTAAACTGTATGAGAGCGCGTGGGAGTGTTTGTCTGTTCATCTGAAGAGTGCAAGGAATCGAGCCAAAAAGAGATGAATTCAATCTCCCCCGCGCTGTATCTGCCGTGCCATCGGACGAGCTCACCCAGGTCGACTGCTGCAGACCGCAGGCCGAGGCCCCGGCTGAGGGACCGTGGCAGGTGAGACAGAGCATTATAGCCAGTATTGCTAAATGGCCGGCCTTTTATCATGACCCAACGAGTGCTACCTTATCAATCCTTGTTTGATCCTCCCTTACATGCAGGCAACATTAATCCCGAGCACAAGTGGATTTAAAGTGCTGTTTGTTCATGATTAGTCTCTTAAGTAATGGTACCAAAGTTCCCCTTTGGGAACGAGAACAGTACAGGCTATTAAACCCATTCTATTGTTTATGCTTTTGATCTTTTGTTCAAAATAGCAACAATTTGACATTTTATCAGGCACTTAACTGTGTGTGTGTGTGTGTGTGTGTGTGTGTGTGTGTCAGTCACAATAGTAAGTACACCTTTAAATTCCTAATGAAAGTCTAACATGGAACTCTTTCCATTTATAAGTTATATTTTCTAGGTTATTTAATTAAGATGGGCGGCATGGTGGCTTAGTGGTTTAGCATGTTCTCCTCTCAGCACTAGAGATTCCCTGTTCGACTCCCCATCTGGGTGGAGTTTCCATGTTGTCCCCGTGTCCGCGTGGGTTTCCTTCAGGTTCTCCGGTTTCCTCCCACAGATCAAGTTAATTGAGTTCTCCAAATTGCCCCATGTAGAGTGTGTTTGTGTGCGTGTCTATGTGAGTGAGTGTATGCCCAGCGATAGATTGGCGCCCTGTCCTGGGTGTATCTGCCCAGCACCTGAAACGTTCTCCCTGGATGAGCATGGGGAACCCCCCCCCCCCCCCCGCGTCCCTAATAGAGGATAAAGCGGAAGATAAAGATAATAATTAAGATAATAAGAGTTATTGTTACACAAAGATGTTTCATCTGACTATCAGAGAAATAACGGCTTTAATAGCAACTAAAGATTATAAGGATCCAATTTATAGTTAAAAAACTTTCAGAGAAACTAACCCCCTTTTGGTGGATATGTGTTGCAGGAGCGGAGAATAATAATAATAGGGCTTTAGGGCAGATTTCATAGCGTCTTCTTCTGGGTAGGTACTTTCCCGAGACAAATCAATGATGAATTACACAAACACATCACAGTGGCACGCAGCATCTTGGCACCTTTGGTTAACACGTGCAGAGCTACCTGAAAAAACTACCTGTCCGTGTTAGAATGGTCAGGACAACCAGAGAATAGGGATTATTTTGGTGAATGATCCTCAGTACTGCAGTTTCACCCATGTTGTTGTGGTGTGTAGGTGTGTTAGTTAATCAAACACAACAGTGCTGCTGAAATAATTACACACCACAGCTGTTTCCTGCTGTACAAGGAATGATTTCATTATCAACAATGATCAACCACCAGCATCCTGGATGCAGGCCTGTCCATAAGAGAGCGTAGTTGAGCCGACTGACTGAGTTTGCAGGGAAACAGACTGTAACTACAAACTGTAACTGTAGAACTAATAAATAACATTAATGCAATCAAGTAAACAAAGTGTATATGTCTTTATATTGCCTTTGTTCATTTTTTTTTTTAAAGATTTAAACATTTTGAGGGCGGCACGGTGGCTTAGTGGTTAGTATGTTTTCCTCTCAGCACTAGGGATTCCCGGTTCGAATCCCCATCTGGGTGGAGTTTCCATGTTCTCCCTGTGTCCGCGTGGGTTTCCTCTGGGTTCTCCAGTTTCCTTCCACAGTCCAAAAACATGGATCGAGTCAATTGAGTTCTCCAAATTGCCCCAAATAAAGTGTGTCTGTGTGAGTGAGTGTGTGCCCAACGATATATTGGCGTCCTGTCCTGGGTGTATCTGCCCAGCGTCCGTAAACGTTCTCCCCTGGATGGGCATGGGGAACCCCCCCGCGACCCTAATATAGGATAAAGAGGATGATAATGAATGAATGAATGAATTTAAACATTTTGATGGCATGTGACAGTCCAGTCGAATCAATAGAGCTTAATGATTCAGTTAGAACTAAAACCAAATGTTAATGTTCCACTTCTTTAATGACGGTTCCTCTGTACGTTACCTCGGGTTGAGCATTGACACATCCAGCATTAAGTAGACAACCAGGTGATACTTTCTTACTGTTTTACACAGACAAGGTGAGTTTAGTATGGGGAGGGGGGGGAGGATTAAGTATCTTTAATTCACCTGACTTGCATGTCTATGATCTCTCAGAACTCATGAAGGAAACCACTCATAGTCTGAGTCATAGGCTGGAAACCCTGAGTATTGAACCAATGACATTATTGCCGTGAGGGCACGGCGTTACTCACTGCTCACCACGTCACCATAGCATCATTGTCAAGCCAGAACCACAAAACAATCCACCTACAGGTCTAGCAGAGGCGGGCTGTGCCTTTCACACCCGGGGCTTTAGTGATGCTCCGTTTGAGTCCATCCACCTGTCAATAATAATTTTACTGCTATACAAACTTCTGATTATGCAGAAATCCAGTACAAAGAGCTGAAAAATCAGCACCAATAACCTCATAAAGTGACATTATTAATTAGGAATATAACACTCACCAAAAATGCTGATTTGTACAAAATCCATTAAATGGAGTTCAGTTAGTTCCATCATAAAGTCCTTTTCTATTGCAATCGAAGCCAAAGCTAAAAGTCAAGTCGTATTTCTGGCATAAGTTTTAATTTAATGAAAAAGTAACAGAAGCGACGGTTTCTTTAAAATGTAATAATAATAAAAGAGTGAGGTAAGAAGATCGTCAGCTGTCATTTAATTAGGATATGCTAACAAGATCACCATGGACGTGACAGCAGGACCATTTCCTTACGAATCTCTCAGTTTGAATTCAGTTTCATTAATGACGGAGATTAAGAATCGCTTCAGCGGGAGGGACAGGAGTCCAGACCAATGATTGAGAACTAACTGATGGAACAAGAGGCAGATGAGAAAGTGAGCGAGTGGCTTGAATTTCATTTGGTTAGTGGCCTTGAGAGAGGAGCATACTTGGTGCAAGAATGTGTCATTCTCTCTTTGTCTTTTTTCTCTCCCCCCCCCCCCCGCTCCCCCCATCCCTCCTCTTCTCAAGCTTTGTCTCTTTCTTTCTGTCCCCGCTTGCGCTGTCTTTCCTCTTAGCTGCAGTGTGTCCCTGCAGACTAAGCAACGGCTACCTCATGGACATCTGTGTTCTCACGTGGGCGCAGTGTCTCTCTCACTTATTACTCCTCTCTTTCACTTTTTGCCTCTCTGTCCTGAACCGTTTCCATGGTGACAGCTGTGTTCTGCGGAAATGGCCCAGAGCATGGTCCGTGCTGGAGCAGCTCGCTTTTAAGCCACTTTTGCATAGATACTTGCTCATTGCTCTACACTGCCAGCAGTTCTGTGCTAATGTGATGACCGAAGCTTTGCACACTCACCGGCCACTTTATTAGATACGCCTCCTCATTTCTGTACTTATTTTTTAGTTGCACTATTACTGACTGTAGTCCATCTGTATCTCCAAATCCTTAACAGACTTAACAGACTATGCAGAGAAACAAACAGACTACAGTCTGTAACTATAGAACTACAAGGTCCATTTAAATGTTTATATATACATGTGAAACTGATCACTTGCATAACATGTAGAACCAAAGTGGCAAATCGACCAGTGAGTGTATTTTGTCATAATCAAGGCAAACGCCTGGTTGCATTCCTTCCATATTGTTTTGCTGGAAAGCCCTGCCTGATCGCATGCGCTCTGTGCGTCTTCTTGTCTGCAGTGCTGTGCCGCGGTGTTGTACAGGAGCCGCATCAAAGCAAGCTTTTTCTGTTCGTGTGGGCTGTCTCTCCTCTCCTTTATCGCCGAAAGAGATTTTATCCCTGGACTGATAATGGTGGTGTGAGCAGAGGAGACATTCTGCCTTTTTGAGGATTATGTTTATGACGGAGTTCGGCAATGAGAAAGATCTTTTGTCCTTGAGACACGTTAAAGCCTCGAGTATGACAAGTCACATTGAAGAGGACAGATATCTTAGATCCAGCACATGCCCTAAAGTCTGGATCGATACACACGTTAAAGTTTACCCTTGAATTAAAAGCTAGACTGAAGGAGCTCTGTATGGACAACAGTATTGCAACACTACATCCCATTCTCATTTCTAATTTTAAGCAAAGGCTAGAATCTAGTAGAGGATCAGGCAAAAGATAACGGATGGCTGGATGTATAGGATTTATAAAAGAGTTTCAGATAGAAACACACATCTAAAGTGCAAGTACAAGGTTATACTTGTGATTGACGGCTTGTCTATCCCCAGAAATCACTTGATGCAAGACAACAATGCTTATTGAACAGGGCACTAATCCATCACTGGTCAGCAGTCACAAATATTTCATTCAGGGACTTAAAGAGGGGATAGCCGGTCACAGTGTCATGCTTTGAGCGGTGAGATGAATTTAAGCGGTTGGTGAAAATGCAGGAAAACCCACATTGCTTCATTGTCTGCACATTATCTGTTACTCCAACACATGCCACATTTCCTAATATAATCTCACCTAAGGCACGTAAGGAGAATCCAGTTCACATGCTTTTAGAAAATTAGGACAGTTGAATTAATTTGTCCTGCATTCGTTTCTTCTAGAAAGTTCTTAAATGAGAATCCATATCTGAAGCCAAATCTTGCTGCAATTATATAACAACCTCCATCACAATTATTATGATTTTTATTGGTAATATTTTTATTTCCTTAGTGGTTAGCACGTTCGGCTCTCAGCACTAGGGATTCCTGGTTCGAATCCCCATCTGGGTGGAGTTTCCATGTTCTCCTTGTGTCTGCGTTAGTTTCCTCTGGGTTCTCCGGTTTCCTCCCATAGTCTAAAAACATGGATCAGGTCAATTGAGTTCTCCAAATTGCCCCATATATAGTGTTTGTGCGTGTCTGTGTGAATGAGTGTGTGCCCAGCGATAGATTGGCGCCCTGTCCTGGGTGTATTTGCCCAGCACCCGAGACGTTCTCCCCTGAATGGGCATGGGGAACCCCCCCGCGACCCTTATAGAGGATAAAGCGGAAGATAATGAATGAATGAATGAATGAATGAATGAATATTTTTATTTCCTGGAGGCGGCCCAGCTGTTAAGCAGTTAAAAAGGTTGCTGGTTTGCAAATTTGGCTCCAGCGTTTGTAACCTTTTATAGAAAAAACAACTTTCTGTCACCTCAAATTTCAAGGATGAACAAGCCCACCCCCACCCCTGCTCACTCTCTCTCTCTCTCTCTCTCACTCTCTCTCTCCAATGCTTTCCCGTGCATTCTCCATCTCTGAGAACTGCGGGCTCATGTAAACAACCAGATGGGGTGTTTAAAACCATTACATCCCCCAAATAAACTCTTAGTTCTTCAAAATGGCAGCGGTGACTCGGGGCAATCCGTGTGATGATGTGCAGGTTCAGGAGGAGCCAGTAAAATAGAGGGGGTGGGGGGGTGGTTAGCACAAAGAATGGGTGACTTATCTTTTTCCATCTGTGAAAAAGTGTCAGATGGGGGTAGGAGTTTTGCGATTTAAAGATGGGGCCTGGTGGAGCAGCACTCATACGGGGATTCGGAACCTGACTCCACGGAGGAGCCGAGTACCGTATCTCTTTTATTTACTCGTAATGTCGTGTCCAGCCGATCCCATCAGCAGAGCACGGGGCAGCAGCCGCTGAGAAACAGCAGATGCTTCTTAATGGAGGGGGTTTGAGAGTTGTTGCTGTTAAATAATGTGTGAGAAACAGCCAGAAGTCAGAGGATGCATGTATGTGCTGTATGTGGGGGGGGGGGGGTGCATTTGAGCGCCAGCGTCTGTCTTGCTGCTCGTCTTCCGTGCCAAATTGCAAGTGGTTGTAGCCGGCTCTGTCGCGAACCACATGTTTTTCCCACATGGCCTCTTTTTCGTGTCGAAAAGCTGTTCAGCAGAGAAAATGAAACGGGCACGCCCTGTTGTTTGCTTCCATGATGTGATTCTGCAATTAAGCGTGCCAGCCTATTGCAACACGTCTGTTTATCACAACTCTATCCCGTTTCCCCACCGTCCTACTTTCTGCCAGCTTCCTGCCACGTTAGTGAGCACGGCACGGTAGCGTCGCATGGCTTGTCTTCTCAAGAATGAACTCCAGTAACTTCCCTCTTTATATCGCCGACGACACACGCAGACACGCACACTACACACACAAATGTATTATAATGCCAAAGCCGTGAGCACAACAGATAACAAGCTATGTCTTGCCTCTCTCAGTGTGGGAAGAGTGTTCTCTGACCCACACCCGGACTCACTGCCGATCTGTCATTACCACTAACAGAGATTTGCTTACATTGAGGAAGCTATCACACACACATCCACGCATACAGAAAACCGCACACATGCAGTCATGCCACGCACAGTTTAGCTGCTACAAGGCTTTTTGAAGTTGTCGGAATGGAGTATGCTCGGGGGATGACTCGGCCTGCTGGGACATGACCCTCTTTTGCACACACACACACACACACACACACACACACACACACACACACACTACACTTACACACACATACCCCATACACACACATACACCTTTTTCTGAATGGTGACATGAGCCTAAAGACACACAGATAAATGGAAATACCATATAACAAGACCCTTAAAATGACAGGGGCATGACTCACAACACATACAGAGGAATCCTCGATTCATTTCTTCAGGTCACTCTGTTTGCGAGTTCCTGTAACTGTGTAGGTGTCGAATCGAAACCAAACAGCTCTGTGCAGGAGAAGGAACTACAGCAGCAAGAATGTTTGATTAGGGTAGGGTGGTGAGGTGCTGCGAATGTTTTCCTTAACATGTTGTTACGTCTTAACACTTTCTTAAGTGAATATTGGCCAAGAAACAAACTCATGCCGTCATGTTAGTTTTTTAGTATTTTCTGAATTTAATGCACACTGTATGGACCAAAGTATAGGGACATACATCTTAATCACTGAGCGCTTTTAATATCCATCCATCCATTATCTTCCGCTTTATCCTCTATTAGGGTCGTGGGGGGGGGGTTCCCCATGCCCATCCAGGGGAGAACGTTTCGGGCGCTGGGCAGATACACCCAGGACAGGGCGCCAATCTATCGCTGGGCACACATTCACTTACACAAACACATTCTATATGGGGCAATTTGGAGAACTCAATTGACTTGATCCATGTTTTTGGACTGTGGGAGGAAACCGGAGAACCCAGAGGAAACCCACGCGGACACGGGGAAAACATGGAAACTCCACTCAGATGGGGATTCGAACCGGGAATCCCTAGTGCTAAAAGGAGAACATGCTAAACACTAAGCCACCATGCCACCCGTGCTTTTAATATTGTAGAAATAATTTGGAGATGAACCTTCAGCTCTAAAACGACGCAGGCAGAAGGCGTGAAAATAGACAGTTGGCGGGGTGTAAGTTAGCAATAAGCATCGCGATACACCGCACAACATGCAAGGTGTAAGATAGGTCCCTTTCTGTAGATAATCTTTATCAGCAAAATTATTATGAGGAAAAATATTTAACAAACAACTGAATACTAAAAAAATAAAAATAAATAATAGTTATACTTCTCTGTTGTGTGTATGAAGAATGCTTAATATGCGTAATGTGATTATTAATGCAGCATAACGTTTATTAAAGGTTATTTATTTATCTTTCCAGCTACTTTAGTATAATTTATTTGCATCGCAAACCTTAATGCCCAATCTTCCAAAAAGCAAGCAAAGGTAACAGTGACAATAAAAACATTCATTCATTCATTCATTATCTTCTGCTTTATCCTCTATCAGGGTCGCGGTGGGGTTCCCCATGCCCATCCAGGGGAGAACGTCTCAGGCGCTGGGCAGATACACCCAGGACAGGGCGCCAATCCAACGCTGGACAATAAAAACACCATCTCATTACTCACACTGCGGTTTTTCCATCATCACTACCACTTTCATCACATTAACTGTACAGACATTCGGTTATTTGTATTTCATTTGACTCTTAACTTTGCTCTCAGCTCAAACAGTCAGGTCATGCTGGTGTAACATCTTCATCAGAGCATCTCTGCTCACTAAACTAATAATAATAATGGAATTTTTTTCAGCTTAAAACAGCATTGTGTAATGATTTTTTGTACTTAAATCAACAACTTCCAAACCATTTTGATGGTACATTGACTTGTAATAGGGAGAACCATGCCTCTGTCATTAGAACTGTGCGCCTGGAGCACCTGTTCTAGCGCTGTGTAAATTTGCAAGATCCTGCAGGAGAAGCAAGGAACACTTAACCATTCCTTCTCACACAATGACATGTAGAGTTATAGAGTCTGGTCATGTTTCTATATTATACAGCCTTGTCAGTTGACACTCCAGGACTGTAGGGGGAGCCCGGGAGCAAAAAATACAAATTCTTTAAGATGAAAAAAGTCATGCTACTGATGCAAAAATGTCAAAACCTTTTATAAATATAATAAAGTTATTATAAAATCAGATATTTTATTTTATCACAGATAGCTTTATTATAATAAACTTATGTCACTTATTCCTTAAGAAATTATGTTTGTAATTGAAGCCAAAATATTAATTTTTCTGTTCCTCACATATGGTGTGCAATATATATATATATATATATATATATATATATATATATATATATATATATATATATATATATGTCATGACTGACAGATTGTCACGTGCATCAAGTGATCTGTACATGAATCGCAGAAAAAGGTCAGCCCATAGGTGCTGCTGCTCTCACGATGAAACGAATGCATGTTCTATTTATATGAATTAGGAGAAATGCATTCACAATCTCCACCCAAAAACTCATATTTTCCATACATACTTATTTTTAGATCTTCTAAGAACTGCTTGTTGAAGTTCCTGTGTGAAGGGTTTTTGATCATTCGTAACTACGTCCTCATTAGATGTATGTAGGCTATAACTAAGAGTACAATGCTTTGAAAGTCGTCTATACTTTATTGTTCAACATTTTAAACCTGCGTCAATAGGCCTGGTTTGCGTGAGAGACAAACATCAGAGCACTTTCTGGAGTTTCTTTACATACTTCTTTGTTTATTGCTGGATATGACAGACGATTCTTGATAGACCTTTAGATTTGCGTGGCTTCTGCAGTGAGGACTGTTGGTTTTATTCTTGGTAGAAGATAAGTGAGGAAGGTTGCAGTTAATTAAGAAAGGTTCCTTAATATATTACAATGATAACGTGATCTATTTTGCCTACTATGCTGACACACGGCGGCACGGGGGCTTAGTGTTTAGCATGTTCTCCTCTCAGCAGTAGGGATTCCCAGTTCAAATCCCCATCTGAGGGGAGTTTCCATGTTCTCCCCGTGTCCGCGTGGGTTTCCTTCGGGTTCTCCGGTTTCCTCCCACTGTCCAGAAACATGGATCAAGGTCAATTGTGTTCTCCAAATTGCCCCATATAGAGTGTGTCTGTGTGAGTGAGTGAATGAGTGTGTGCCCAGCGATAGATCGGCGCCCTGTCTTGGGTGTATCTGCCCAGCGCCCGAAACGTTCTCCCCCCCGCGACCCTAATATAGGATAAAGCGGAAGATAATGGATGGATAGATGCTTACACACTGAGGAATTTGTCCTCCGCATTTAATTGATCCATGCAGTGAAACACACACATAAACACACTGGGTGCAGTGAGCACACCCGGAGTTGGGTAGCTAGGGAGTGGGAATCAAACTGGGGAACTTCAGGTCACAAGGTTGGTTCCTTAACCACAAGCCTACAACTGCGGTCTATATAATCTAACCTCAACTGCTATTTAATGGATTCATTCTGAGATAAAGCCGATTTGAACATATATACAACCCCAGTATGTAATTAATCTATGGAATTAATTTATTAATCTATTTTTTTGAGCTTTATTAGATGTAAACCGTCCAGATGCAGAACCTTCAGGTTGAAGTTCCGCTCTTGTGGCCTCTTCCACTTAAATCACAGAAAGGGAACTAAGCATGGGGACTGTAATGAACAAAAGCAAGTCTACTCGTTATCTAGACATCTTTGAAAAGTCCTTTACCGTCAGTCAGTTCTGATTCACAGATGATGTTTGAAATGCAGGACGTCATTCTTTCCCAAGAAATGACGAGACATTGTGCTGTTCGAAGCTGAATTTCATCATTTTCGGAGTTATTGATGTTCAGACATTTTTGAACAGTAGATGTTTACTAAACGCTGATCTTAGTCTGGATAGTTTTCATATTTCATATGTACAATCAGACATTTTCCTTTTAAAAGCAAGTTGAACCATCGATCAGAAAATCGGAAAATCAATGTTTCAAAGTAAAGAGAAATACTACAGTCTGTAATCATAAAACTACAAAGTCCATCTACATGGTGTGTCCAAACGTTTAACTGGTACTCTATATATATAGAGAGAGGGGGGGGGGCGAGAGACAAAGTACAGGCATGACATAATCATTTCTTTGAAATTTGGCATCACTTGCTTGAAGAAAGTCTGCTTGATTAAAGTGATTATCGTAAGTGCAGGATCAGGAGCTATTCTTAAAGATAAAACTGTGCAAAGAATGTCTGGGCCTTTCAGGACATCCTCACATAACCATGCTTTTGTTTCTGGGCTGTGCTTTAGTTTACTAAACTCTTTGATGCAGGACTGATGTAACTCATCTAAATGTTTTGCTGGTGACATATGTGTCTATATCGTCAGAACTTTACCTCGTTATCAGTTAATCACAAGCACATCTTGATAGCTGTTCATTTTAAGAAAGCCCTGATGCCCATGCTGCCATGATCCCTTACTCTTTTTTCTCATGCTTTATCTGAATGGAGGTGCTTCACTTAAGAGAATAATAGAGGGGCCTTCAGGATGGATTTAAACCTGTGGCCCTCCAGTCAATCAGTCTTATCTGGATTAAGAACTTAAAAGTGGAAATGAGTGGCATTCTTTGTGGGCATGGTAGCTCAGTGGTTAGGGTGTTGGGCTCTCAATCTGAAGGTTGGGGTTCAAATCCCAGGTCCACTGAAGTTACCAATGTGGGTCCTTGAGCAAGACCCTTAACCCTCATTGCTCCAGCACCTTGTAAGACACTTTGGATAAAAGCGTCTTATAAATGACTAAATGTAAGTTCAAGTTCATTTATTAATACATAGTTCTGTTTTTTATAACAGGACATTATCACAAAACAGCTTTACAGAGTTCTAAACCTGAACCCCCAAAGAGCAAGCAAAACAACAGTGGAAAGGAAAAACTCCCTGTTAATTTGTTCATTTGTTGGACGACACCTTGGCTCAGTGGGGGTCTTGTCCTCTTTAAGCGTGACCTAAAACTCCCCGGTTCGATTCCCGGTCCCCTCAAATACTTATGGCAGAAGTTCCTTTGGAAACCTACCCCAATTGCTCCCGGGCGCTGTATACAGGCTCCACACACCTGTGCTCACTTCACTCAGTGTGTGTGTGTGTATATGTGTGTGTTTTACTGCATGTAGGCAAATAGATCACTTTATCACTTTTTATAGAGAGGACTTAAAAGCATAACTTTAGAAGTGTATTAAACCTTTATACACTGACTGACTTGAAAAGTTCTTAAATCCTTCTAATCCATGAACAACAATCCTAAAAATCCATGTACCGTTAGATGGCTGACGGATGCCATCTGATAGCATGATATACACAGAATGATACAGCCAGACAGGATTTCCTGCAGTCCGCTGACAAAGCTCATAGCACACATCTGTCAAGAAAGTAAAGCTTTGCTGAATTTTGCCGGAATCCAAATATATTTACAGTCGGATACTTTTATTTATTCGGCAGCTCTGTGCCAATTTATAGAAGTGTGTACATCCAAGACACACAGTACCAAACAAAAGTTTGGACATGACTATTTCTTGCTCTATTGTCTGCTTTCTCCACTTAACATATAGATGGACTTTGTAGTTTTACAATTACAGACTGGAGTCCATCTGTGTTTCTTTGTTTTGTTAGTCCCCTGTTGGTTGTTTTTATAGAATCTGGTTTCAGTCAAAGTTGCAATAGCTCCAGGAGCTTACGTTTGCATTAGATAAAAGCAGAGGCTTTTTCCTGGTACGCCTTCTGCGTGGGTTATTATCATGGAAGTGGCATGTGATGCTTGTTTTCGACACTTTTGGTGACCCCCAAATTATTTTCTGGAATTCTCCAGCAGTGATGTTCAGGGATGTTCCATGTACCTTTACCTTCCTCCTCAGTGTCTGGGGAGATATGTGTGGGCAAAATAAACACAAGACTTTAACCAGGTTAATAATCATAAATATGGGCCATAACAGATGAGTAAGAAATAAAAATTTGACCTCTGTGTCACCTTATAACGTATTCAGTCACAGGCCACTTTATTAGAGACACCTTTTTATATTTCCTGTAAATTTTATCCTATAAAGATACATTTACTTGTTCTGCAGTTTTTTTCCTTCCATAATTTCTCTGCGTGGGTTTCCTCCCACAGTCCAAAAACATAGATTCAAGATAAATGGGCTGCTCTTAATTGCCACAAAATTGTGTGTGTGTGTGTGAGAGAGAGTGAGTGTGCGCCTAATGATGGATTGGCATCCTGTCCTGGCTGTGTGTGCCCAGCGCCCTGAATGTTATACCCTGGATGGGCATGAGAACATTGTAATCTGTGTAACTCTTTATTTTTTCTTTCTGGTCACATGTTTCGTGAACATTCATTCATTTATTATCTCCCGCTTATCCTCTATTAGGGTCGCGGTGGGGTTCCCCATGCCAATCCAGGGGAGAACGTCTCGGGTGCTGGGCAGATAGACCCAGGACAGGGCGCCAATCCATCGCTGGGCACACACTCACTCACACAGACCCACTCTATATGGGGCAATTTGGAGATTTCAATTAACTTGATCCATGTTTTTAGACTGTGGGAGGAAACCGGAGAACCCGGAGGAAACCCACGCAGACACGGGGAGAACATGGAAACTCCACCCAGATGGGGATTCGAACCGGGAATCCCTAGTGCTGAGAGGAGAACATACAAACCACTAAGCCACTGTGCCGCTTGTTTCGTGAACACTGTTGAGATAAAGTTGCACATCATGGTTGCTGGATTCATTCTTACAGACCATAGTCCTTCACTGCATGAACAATGAGTATGCATTTATATACTGACATCCTGGTGGGGATTACCATCAACACTTGTCTTTCTTTGATGGATATTTATATTTATATATAATATGCCTATTAATATCTACTCAAACACTTATCATTATTTAACACACTTTATAAAACAATATCTGTACTTGTACTCAGGTATGAATAATGCTGTCTTTACACAAGACCGACCCTGACTTTATTGCTGAAAGCAGGGTGATTAGCTAGAAGGGAGTGTGCACACATGTGTGTGTGTGTGTGTGTGTGCAGTCAGCTTGAACTCTTGAGCTGTGTGCGTGTGTAGGGCTTCTCTCTAGAGATTGCTCATGACACTCTAGGAGGGGAAAACTACGAGCAGAAACACGCTGAGACTCGCTTACAGTAGAGGGTGGGAGACCGAACACAAAGGCAAAGTAAGGGGGGAGGAGAAGAAGAGACAAAAAGGGGAAACGGAGCAAATGTCTACAAGGAGGAAGGTCAGAGGAGAGGATGCGGCTCTATCCGGTCATGGTGCCAGCGCAGAATCTGGATTATCAGGCGATCTGGATGCAGATTGTATTTGGCTCGTTCATCATAAAAGTGCAGGTTCATTTAGTTTAAAAGGCTTCTATGGCATGCTGCTGTGGGGGCCGGCCGAAACGTTGTGCCCCTCGATGCCTTTTCCTTTAAACTTGCTCAGGGACGAACGCTGAATCCTGGACCTGCTTTGTGCGGCGCAGCTTTGAGATGACTTTGAACTTATTTACCAAATTCTGAATCGTATTAATGGTGGGAGGAGACATAGCTCTCTGGTGGTGTGGGTGGGGCAGCTACCTTATCCTACTGAGTGAAGGCACTTTATGGGGCTTCAGCCTCCGACTTGTTGCCTCAGGGCAGGCCTATTAGTGCAGGTAAGCCTGGTTGGATCTTTGCAAGGTTCCTCTGTAGTGCTCAGCTGCCTTAGGGCCTAAAAGACACACCATGCTTTTCTGGAGCTTCCAGTCAAGGAACAGTTAATTGCCAGACAGCAATGGGAAATACCTCCCTCTTTCTCCTATCCCTCCCATTTCTCCTTCTCTTTTCTAGGCTATACCTCTCCCTCCCCTTTTCCCTCTCTCTTCCATGTGCCTGTACTCTCTCTCTCTCGCCCTTTCTCTCTCGCTCTCTCTGTCACGAGTAGGTGTTTCCCTTCATGATGGGACAGAGTGTATATAGGGCACCAGCACTCTGACAAGTTCAGAGTCTCGAGTGTGCCTGCCACACGTATCTCCCCTCAGGACTATCCCTGCTTCTCATTTGGGGCAAAGTCTTTATTTTGTTTTTTTGCCTCTGAGTGGATTAACATTTATATCATGACGCAGGGCGGGAAGAAGGAGAAGAATGGGAAGAAAAAAGGAGGGAAACGGGAGCGCAAAGAAAAGCAAGCGCAAGGTAATCGAAGACACAACATGTAAAGGTGTGAGCGATTGCGTGTGTGAGTACATGTCTGTACGTGTGCTGTCCAGGGTGTGTGAGGAACCTCTCACCCTGACTTGCCAAAGCTTGCTGGGTGCTTTTTCAATACAGGAGGATTTCCTAAAAGCAGCTGGACGCTGTAGCCTCCGTTTGTAACGGTGCACCGAGTCATAGTGCTTGGCGTGCGGGATACTCGTTGCACTTGTCTACTCTGACTTGCTTTATCACTGCAGTCGGTAACTAAATTAGTGTAGGTAGTGGATTCTGGTGTATTTCTGTAGTTCCCCGTGTGTGTTTGTGTGTGTGTGTGTGTGTATGTGTATGTGCAGCCGCTTGGAAAGAGCAGATATTGATTCATTCACTGGGGGAATTATATACATGATCTCAGACCCTCATTGCAGCATTCTCACCCCTCAGCATCTGCAAGGAAGCCTTAACTACAACACTGAGGCTCTTGCAGTGTCACTGGTACATCTGAATGAATGAATGAATGCTCACTGGGACCTGGAGCACTTTGCTGGAACGCTTGATCAACATCCTCAGTCCCACATTGATCCTAATTTCTTGATTTTCTAAAATTCCAAAAGTCACTTTTTAAAGACCTGGTTATCTGGTAATTACTTATGGATTTCGGTAAAACTGACACAATCCCCTGTTTCAATCAGTTCATCTCTGAAAAACTCAGAACAGGTCACTTTTTTCGATATTAGGGTAAAGATATCAGTTGAAGACACTCTGATTTGTTCGTCTCCCCCCCACCCCCTTCTATTGCTATGTTCAACCGCAGCTCCCCTCATGGGAGGTTTTCTTTTTGCTGTCGCCCTGAGGCTCTGGTTTGCGTGACCTCCGAAACAAAAAGTTTCAGTGCACTTCTCTGTTCATTTTCCTCAGGTTGAGCATCATTTTCTCTTCACATGCAACTCTAATTGATCACACATTTGGGTTGGGCGCAAACTTAATGGCTGTTTCTGTCCCGGGATTTTCTTTTCCTTTTAATACGCTGCCAACTTTATTTATTTACTGGAGATGAAGTAAAGCAACGAGGAAAAAAAAAAAAACATCTGGAAATACAACTTTTCTATACGTTTTTTATTCTATGTGTATTTATTTTGTAAAAGTCCAGAACTCAGTTGGTAAAGTCGAGATATAAAGGAAGTGCAAGAAAGATTTTTGAAGGTTGTATTTAGTTGGGATTAAATCATAGTTAGGGTTCGGGATCTTTGCCGACACCTTGGGTCTTTTAATCTTCAAAGTATTTATTTTTTTTTATATCATTTCGATCTGGAAACATTCTCTCGCAGAGCCAGCGTACTCTGAAATGGGGGTTTGTACTTCAGCTTTCTTTAGATTTAGCACTTTTTGGCCCTCTTTAGATCTAGATTTCATCTTTGTTTTAAATGTGCTTATCTGGATGGAATAGCCTGGGGAATCGTTAATAAGTGTTTAAGTTTATAAAGCCCCTCTGAGACACAGCTTATTTTTTGGCCTTAATATAAAAATGGATGAATCTTTCCCACAAACGCTGCAAACCTCAATCGCAAAATAAATAAATAAAAAAGTTACTATTTTTTAAATAACCATACACATTTTTTAAATTAATTTCCAGATTTTTGCTTTTAGTTTTCCAAAATGCTGAGCTAAACATAAATAAATCATTTATCTGAATACGGCATTGCTGTTCTATTAAAAGCAAAACATGCCAAACATGTTTGTGTTCAAAATTAAAAAAAAAAAAAAAAGTTTCCAAAACCATAAAGAATCATTTCAGAATGTAGATCAGTTGATCTGGTCTTCGATTCCAGGATTTTCAGTGAGCATATTTATTTAATTAAGACTTTGTAAAAGCACATTTTCTCTGTTGTACATTTCCAGGCCAAATTTAGTAATGTGTGCAAGAATGACAAAGGGGGAAGTCAAAATAATCGTGGTTCGAGGTCTCCACGGTGCTGGAAAGCGCAAGAGCATTTATTGGATTTAACATTAACATTATTGAATTATGTGGTCGGAGATGTTGCAGAAATCCGGGTGACTTCTTCTCTGCCAGAATCACGGCACGATGTTGCATGCAGAACAGCTTTGAGCTTCTCAGGCTTTTCACTTATTTTTAATATTTTTCCGATGGAAAATGATCAAATGATAAAATGCGGACTGATGTTAATACAGTGATCCACTCATTCTGGCTGTGCATTATGGGTGATACCCCATCAGATCCCCCTTAAAAAAAAACCTGAGCAGATTAACTAAAAAAAATCTGTTGTTTTTTATTCATTTGCTTCTAAATTTGTTGATCAAATGTGTCAGGTGATGAGAACTATTGTAAACAATACTGTTTTTTACTTCTTTAAATTTCAACATGCTGACTCTGTTTGTTCTGAAAGTTACTTGCATCAAAATACAAAAATAATATATATTTTTTACTTATTGATGGCTAATTATTCTTACCCTAAAACAATATTTTAGCACTTATGAAACTATGTATTTTATCTTTCTGAAAGTTTTTTTATTTTTAATATATACGTTTTACTTCAGTCTGTAATATATATTTTTAGATTGATTTAATACGAGCACAATGGCAGGACTTTTTTTCTCGTAATATGTATCTAATTATTCATTATATAATAGGGGAAATAATCTGTCCATGTTGTTTGTGTGAGAAGAACACAAAAGCTTTCAGTTTAGCTCCAAAGCTCGGAGTCAGATAACTCCCAGCCCTTCTCTTTATACATGCAAACGCAGAAAGATGAACTAAACAGTCATGAAAGCCTTATGCCTGAGCGTAAACAGGAACACCGTCTCTGTGATCTACCCAGGCGCACTGTCACAGTCACGGTGTGGTTCCTTCAGGTATCACTGACAGCAATCAGCTTTACGCAAATCGATTACGAATGAACCTTTTTACCCAGATTGATGAAAACAATCCAACCCGTTTATTAAACGCTGACACAGCAAAATATATCAAACCATGTGGTTCTTATAGATGCATAGATTATAGATCTGTTTCATCTTAAATACATAATGAACTGAAGGGAAACATTTCAGTTTGTTTTGATTTAAAATGTTTGTAGTTGTTTTTGAGTAGCAGTCAAAAGTTCGGACACATACCCCTTTTTGCTCCACTTATTGTTCATGTTCTCAGTTCCATCTGATTGTGGACTACAGTACATACTGTGTACTCTGTTATTTACTGGTCAGGACCCCATTAGTACCACCACAGAGCATAATGGTTGGTACATTATTCCTAAACCCCCAACTAAAACCCCCTCACCACATCAGTGTCAATGCAGAACTGACAAGAATCAATCCACCACCCACATGATACCTGTTCTGTGATGAACAATAGAGAACAGAGAACCAACACAGGACCATCTATATGTTAAGTGGAGAAAACAGACAATGGAGCAAGAAATAGATGTCCATGGTTGAGATAACTGTCAGTTGTGTGTAGTTTACAGTTCATGAAGTGCCATTTTGACAAAAATGGGTGAGAATTTTACTTTCAGAGGAGGTTTCTGTGGGGTTCTGTGGGGCTTGTTTTGTAAGTCTGTGTATGGTCTGTTTGTATGGTCTGTTTTAATGACGGCTGTTGCAGCTTCTGAACATTTCCAGTATCAGTGGAGAGTGACATTGCTGAGCAGCTTATGCCAGTTTATGGTTTATTGAGACAATAAGTGCAAAATATGTCCTCAAAAGTACAACAATTATTACTGTAAATGGATAATAAGTATTTGTTCACTTGATGTAACATATCAGAAGGAAAAGATCTGATTTGAAGCATAACTCAACCCTTCAAAACTCAACCCTTCACATCAGATTAAATGACTCACAGTTTATTTCTGCAAAACATTTTTTTTCCTTTTTGTTTTTGAATACCTGATCTGTTCCAACTAACCTGCAACTCAGGATAAATCATGTTCAAGAGCATGACTGAGTTTTTAATAGTTGCCAAAATATTGCCATCCTCACAGAACAGCTATGTGCTCAAGCAAATATATCAAATACTGTCCACAAACTGCAACATGAAGTAGCTTGGAACCAAGTTCTCGGAAAACGCAGCGGTTTGTAACAATTTTTGTTGCAGCTGAGCATATTTTGAATTTTATTTCCTCTTCAGAATCCCCCCCCCCCCCTTAAAAAGCCACAAGGTGATTTAGCGGTTTGTAGTCTTGGCACCAGCCCTGAGGTTATGCATTTCCGAGTCATTTTTTAAATTATGGGCTGGGCCATGGAGAGACTGCTTCTCATAAAGTAAGATGGCTGTGTTAAAGGGCAGGTGAAATATGTGACCTGTGGGCTGCCCTTTATACTGTGCTATAGATACATGTACACAGGTAATGCATGCACCATGGCTTTGGTCAGAGTTTGGACATATACAGGTACAGTAATAGGTAGAGATTAATACCTATAAACCATGTATTAGTGCATAGCACACGCTACTGTATGAAGTATAGCCATGAGGGTGCTGTATTTCTTTTTTGGAACAATATTCAAGTGCAGGAAAAAGGCCATTTGTTGTAAGTAGATTATTCTCTGTCCAGCAGCGACACTAACATGTTTAAAAATTCCAGGAGAACTGCTGCATCTGCTTTATTTTTATCAGCAACACACACAGCAATGTCACTGCCATTCTGAGCAAGATCGACCACCTAAATAATACCTGTTCTGTGGTGGTCCTGACCATTAGAGAACAAGGTACACATTCTGGGGCTCAGCAATGTCGGTTCATACGGGCTGTTACATGTATGGTGGCATGTTGATAGACGCACCATTACGTTTGGACTTAAGGAATGTTTTTTTTTTCTTTTCATGAATAGTAAGAAAAATAGAAGCAAGTGGTTTCCATGTTAATGGATGTTTTTTTTGTTTGTTTTAGCTTTTATTTTATTCATAGTTTGATTTGCTTTATTTAACCTTTTTTGCTTCTTATTTTTCAAAGCTATTATTAGTAACATCACATATGGTGTTCAGTTAGTGGGAATGTTTGCTTGGTGTCACTGTGTTAACAGATCATTAATATTTTCATTGTGTTATGTTCTGGGATAGCTATTCACTTTACTCCAGTCACACCCATGAATACTGTACATTAGATGCCTTGAGAACATGGAACCTGATATGGTCTGAGAATGTACAGTGATCCTTGTGGATTTTGTCACTGTTATATGTTTTAAGATTCCAGGGATTAAGTCATATAAATTGCCTTCTCATTCTTTATGTAATGCAAATAAATCATGTACTTAAAACTGTTTGACAAGTAGGATGGGGATATAATTCTCATTAGATAGTAACACTCTACTAATATCAACCAATCTGTTAGGAATAAAAGTGTGTAATGATTTACAGTAACAAGTATATATACATAATATATATATTATATAAATATAGTAATATATATATTATATAAATATAGTAATATATATATATATATATATATATATATATATATATATATATATATATATATATATGCACTTTAGAAATTACATAACGTGAGGTCATTTAGCAGACACTTTTATTCAAAGTAAGTTTTCCAACTTGATGGTTGGGGTCAGAGGTGACAGGGTCAGCCATGATACAGCCCTCCTAAAGCTATGACCATTGCTCAAGGGCCAACTTCATTGGACTTGGGATATGAACTTTCAGATTAGCAGCTCGATATCCTAAACACTGAGCTTAATATACATGTCTTATATATATGTCTTAATATACAGCGAAAAAATAAAAAGTAAAAAAAAAAAATTACCAGAAATTCAGTCAATATACTATAAACTGTCATAAAGTTGGAGATATTTCAAATATATGAAATTATTAAATTAAATATAAATAGATAAACCTTAACTCGATAATAAACAACCTTTACTAGTCCCCTCACTTTGAAAATAGTAGTGTATAAAAACATTTTAGGGGTGTTTTAGAGAGTAGCACTTGATGTTGAAGATCTCAGGCGGCTATGGAAATAACAGATAGCGACATCATTAGCTAAATCATTGTTTGGGTTTATAATAGAAGAGAATGTGAAACTAACCAACCACCAACTAACCTCACAGCTACAGTATGCATGACCACTGTAGTTAATATCATGTTGGGACTGCATTAGTAAAGACATTTCAGATATGTGCAACTGCTAAACCCTGCAGGTTTCATAAAACACTAACCCGGGCGAGTGCAATACTGAACTTTATTAGTCTTTCTTAAATGCATTATTATCTACGATACTTCACAGACATATGCAACAGCACTTTGAACTTTGGCTTTCTCTGTTTCATCCTTAAAAATAGTACGTCTGTGAAGGTACTGGGAAAAAAAACAATCGCTTTGAAGTGGTGCCGCTTTTTGTCGCCTGTCAAAGCAAACTGAACCACGACACGTTGGTTTGAAGCCAGTTACAGACCCAGTTGTTTTTAATTATTATTATTTTAAATTATATAAAAGAATAATGTGATATGGGTATCATTTATTTCAGCTCCTTCATTATAAAACCTTATACAGTAGGGTTAACCCTCATACCTCGGCTGATTTCAGGTCGTCAGGGCGGGACCTGTCCTATTAATGCTCTGTCTGGGCATAGTGTGAAAATGTAACATTACTCACAATCCCTTTCTTTTACAGAAATCAGCAAATTACAGTCTGGTGTGAATAATTCTGGCAGCTTTGCGAGGTTACACAATGACAATAGCTGAGTACCTGAATGACCAGAATGATTCCAACAGTGTATGTCTTAGTCTCCCACGTTTCGGGGTTGTGTTAACTAATGTTGAATGTACTAATTAAGCACAAAATCAATCCCTCAGCACATAGTGAAGTATTTATAAAAGTCGCAACCTCATGTAGGAGATTTGGTTTAGAGTAAAAGTCTACTGAAATGAGAATACAGTTAAAAATACAGGCTGGTTGTCAGGGATTACAAGTACAAGTTGTGTGGCATGCTCAATGTATTGTGGGAGCTGAGTGATTTATGAGCAAACTGGATGTCCAAACTATCTTACATCACCATCACTACATTAACTTCACAGCCTCAGTGCAAATAATAAGCTAACAGCATACACTAAGCATGTGTTAGCTGATCATTCGCATATGCTGCCTGCAGAAAAAGATGAGTTGCCTTTACGGCAGATGTGATAAATACTTAAAAATAATAGAAATCAAACCATGTACTGACAGTCTATTGCAGTTTGTGTGTGTGTGTGTGTGTGTGTGTGTGTGGTTGGTCCATGCAGCCACTAGTAAGACTGGCCTCACTCACAACATGAGCTACATCAGTCAACACACTGTAAAGACTCCACACATCCTTAAAGTACACAAGGTACAGACCCGTAATTTAACTAAAGCCAGACGAGCTTTTCTCCCTCACTATCAGCACCGCACATAGAATGAACAGGACCGCGGGCCTTTGTTCATCACACTCTGTGAAGTATTAGCGATACAACGCTGAGCTGTTAGATTTCGAAGCTTTGGGAAAATGATAGGCTGCGTAGCTTCAGGAAACAATAGCATGGCTCTTTCTAAATATTGAGGTGTTGGAACATCAAGCTTTAATACCCTCGAACCTTGGAAAAGGTTGCAAAGCTTGTAGCAGTATGACGATGATGTCAGCTGATCACCTAAGTTCCAAAATGTGTTATAATAAAATGAAATTGTAAGCCAGATAAACAGGTGATCCCTGACGCTGCCCATCACATGAGTACAGCGTTTGCAAACTGTGCAAAAGCAATTCGAATCATTTCTTCAATTAAGTCCCAGGCACCTGCCGCCCTCGTGTTACCCGCCAGCTGTCTGAGGCTTCATGTAGTTCCTCTGAGACGCATGAAGACGGTGATATCACACATCAGCATAAGTCTGTCTCTATGTTCCTCTTTTCCAACCCTTAGGCTGGCAAATGTTTGGCCAACAGTTTTCTATCTTTTAAGTTTGTTTTTCTCTCAACATGCATTTCTTGTTGTGGTAAAAGATGTTATACAAGTCCGTCGAGTGTCTTTGTTTTCGCTCGACCTGTTGTGTTCACATAGGAAGCAAAGGTTTATTGTTACTGCCTTTTTTCCCAAACCGTTCTTGGGTCAAATGGTGCAGCACCAACCGACGGTGCACTTTCAACCTCGCAATCGTTGAAGCATAATTATAAACATCAGAAAACACGTGCATTATAAATGCTATCCAATGCAAACACAATGGCTTTGGGAGAAAATACGCACTCCTGCACAGTTTAACACCGTTTAAGGTGCTATTTATGAAGCAAAATTACGTAAATTAACATAAAAATGTGTTTCATTAAAGAAATTGCACATTTTAAACGATTCATTCTTTTTCTTTTTTTTTTTTTATTATTGTTGGTAGCACTTTACCTAAATCCGGTATTCATAATTATTAACACATTCATAAAGCTTTATAACATTCATAATGCTACACATGTCATAAGCCTCTTTTAACGCACATAGATGTTCATCATCACAGTCATAAAGTGTTATAACAAAATTACATAAGGATTATAAGGATAAAATTTGGATTTTTTAGATTTTTGATTGAAGAAAAATGAAGAATGAAGTCTGTATGAAGCATTTATTAGTCATTATGTACTAAAATAATGGAATCTTCTTCATAGTAATAATAATGAACAACCATTTACCTCAAGCTTATAAAGAAAGATTATAAGCTTTCATAAACAGTTAAACACAAATCTTATAAAACTTTGATACTGGTCTCTACAATAAGTTAATGAACTGTTAAAATATACATTTTATAATGTAATATGTCACTTTGTATTATAAAACACTTTCTGAGTGTGGTTATAAACATCTAAGTACATTAACAGGCTAATGACAAATGTTATGAAGTATTATGAATATGGGATTTATGTAAAGTGTTACCTTTTTTATTATAAATATGCTGTTATAATGAGTGGAAAGGAATAAATCATATTGAAATATGTTTTTTTATAGAGGATGCATTAACATACTGACAGGTAATGCCCAAAACATGTCATTTAAACAGGGGCTTTTCAACTTTTGCATGCGAATGTATTGTTAACATTGGATTCATAACCAAAACACAGACATGCATCGCTGAATGTTATGCCACTGATTATTAGAGGGAAATCCTTGTTGGCTCGAGAATACAGTGGTACCATTTGCTTAGACTAACATGAGGGTCAACACATATATTTGCACATTATATTTACTAACCTGTGGAATGAAAGCCGACATGAATGCTGGATATTTCTCTATGAAAAGCCTAGACAACACAAATAAGAGTACAAATAATGATATTACGTCTCAGTTTCTGGGAGGAGCTCCGTTTTTTGTTCGCTCCTGAATGTACATTAGTGGTAAAAGGGATTGTAGGAAGATCACGTTTAAATCAGGGAGACTATATTTTATTCTTCTGACCAAACATTGTTCTTTGCCTTCTGGCTGGAGCGATTTTTACCCCCGGTTCCGCTCATGTCACCGTTCTGATGCTCATCCTAAATAAACACTTGCTAGGATACCAGTCATGATATTCGGGCATCTGAATTTCCATTAAACTATCCATCCACTTTCTCACGAATACCAGCTTTCATGCCTGTAGTGCCTTGTTGCTTGAGGTTAGTTTTTTTTGTCTTGTATAATTAAATAGATTTTTCTGTCTGACTAGTTTCTGTCTGTGCTAAATTTTCAAGGCTGAGGGGTGTTACCAGATTAAAAAAAAAAAAATCAATAATAAATATAGGGCGTCATGTTGGCTTAGTGGTTAGTATGTCCACCTCCCAGCTTTGAATCCTAATCTGGGTGGAGTGTCTATGTTCTCCTGTGTCCGCCGGGTTCTCTGGTTTCCTCACACAGCCAAAAACATGAAATAATAAATTGCTCTAAATTGCCCCTATTTATTGTGTGTCTGTGTGTGTCTGTGTCTCTGAGTGAGTGAGTGAGTGAGTGAGTGAGTGAATGTGTGCCCTGACATAAATTAGCCCCTGTCCTGGGTGTATCTGCCGAGTGCCCAAAACATCATAATCAATATATTTGATAATTGATCATTTCAGCAATTATTTGTTTATCATGTGGTCTTTAGCACTGCGGTCTTAATACACCTGCCCTGGTACCTTATTTTTGTTCTCACTGACCTTTCTGCACCATGTTGTACATGTAAAATCAAATACAGTGGCTTATTTAATCCAGCACAATCTGTATTAGACATCCTCTAATCCCTCAGCAGCGTTCCCAGGACGCAGAGGAAAAACGAAAACATAAAAAAAAGGTTTGCTTCGTAGATGCCTTCAGTTTAGTAACTCTGCATAAAGTCCACATCATTCACATACTGAGACTGAAATCTGCCATTGTCTCTGGTGACATCATCTGGCCGGATGAGAGGTCTGTTCACACTTAAACTTCCTCATTGCCACCTGCTCCCTCCAAGCTCCTTAATGACATGTTTGCAGTCATACCGATCATGCAGGTGTAATGTAACTTTTTCTCTCTCTCGTTCTCGTTTATTTTTCTGTAGGTGCTCCTTCATTAAAGCCTATGTTGAGCCCAGTGGTGGTGAAGGAGGGGAGCAAGCTAACAGTCAAGTGCGAGGCATCGGGTGCCGCACCCCTCACTTATAAGTGGTACAAAGATGGTACTACCCTGAATAAAGACGTCAGGATCAAAGAAAACAGGTACGGGCCTCGGCTTTTAGAAATAATGTGGGATTTGTTAGATATGTATTTATATATTTTATACAAAACACAATCCATTATACCATACCTATAAAAAATTTGGACACACCCCTTTTTGCTCCACTTACTGTCCTTACATGTCCTTATTGTCCATGATCCACATATAAGAATTTACAGATACGTTTTATATATATATATATATATATATATATATATATATATATATATATATATATATATATATATATATATATATACTACTGAAGTTATTGATGGTTGCATGGCAGTAAATGAGTTGATATACTGACGTTGGAAAACATTTTTTCAGGGTTATTTCTATTGTGAACCTGTATCTGTATTGTTAGGTTTGGTTGCTAGGTATGTTGTTAGGCTCTGACAATCCAGAGGAGTTTTTTCCACCCATTTTTTTTTCCACAAGTCCCAACAAATTCCCATGACTCTTCCTTCCCTCTGATGCAGGAAACACTCCAAGGTTCAGATTGCTAAAGCAAAGCTAAAGGACTCTGGGGATTACATGTGTGTGGTGGAGAACAAGATTGGAAGTAGGAACACCACAAGCACCGTTCAAGTCCAAAGCACCTCAGATGCCCAAAGCCCCCCTCAAGCCCAAAGCCCCGCTCAAGTCCAAAACAGTAAGTAATGAGCTTAACCTCTGGCTTTATTGTAATACTGAGCTCTGTGTCCATCCATTAGTGGTTTAACATAAGTGTCAAAGTCCTTGCAGGATCTTCTGTGGGGTCTATTGAAATAGTGACATTGATAAGATCACCGCTGAAACTTAATCTGAGTTTTTCAAAAGATGAATTGAAAAGAGGGCGGCACGGTGGCTTAGTGGTTAGCACATTCGCCTCTCAGCGCTGGGGATTCCCGGTTCGAATCCCCATCTGGGTGGAGTTTCCATGTTCTCCCCGTGTCTGCGTGGGTTTCCTCCGGGTTCTCCGGTTTCCTCCCACAGTCCAAAAACATGGATCAAGTTAATTGAATTCTCAAAATTGCCCAATTTAGAGTGTGTATGTGTGAGTGAGTGTGTGCCCAGCGATGGATTGGCGCCCCCCCCCCCCCCCCCCCCCCCCCCCCCCCCCCCCCCCCCCCCCCCCCCCCCCCCCCCCCCCCCCCCCCCCCCCCCCCCCCCCCCCCCCCCCCCCCCCCTCCCACCGCGACCCTAATAGAGGATAAGCGGAAGATAATGAATGAATGAATGAATGAATTGAAAAGAAATTCTATTGTACATAATGCTCGGATGTATTAAAGTACATCTAATAACATAATGTTTCAATCATTAACCTGTGCTGTTTCTACTACTTGCTTCCTGAGGGAATTATATTACACTGCTGTTTCAAAAACAGTGATTATGCAACATGCACTGCAATGATGATACATTTAATTATGTGCTTAAAAATGTACTTTAGCATTGCCAAAGTAAACAGGGCTATTGTTGCAGATTGTAGAGATAATCCATAAATGGGACTTAAGAGCAAATACAAGACGAAATTTAGCTCCTTTAAGTTTTTGATACCATGCAGCCATTGTGGTATTTTACTCGCAGATCATTTACCAATACATCCGTTGTGAAAACTGCCACTGCTTCACGCGGACTACGAAACGTACGTTACGACGTAATGTCTAGACTCTGGAAATTGGTTAACCGAGCTGCACTATTAAGAGGACTTATCATAAAGCTAAACTGACTCCAATCAGAGTCACACCATGACTCTGTAGGTGGTGGTGGCATGTCACTGCAAAAAGTTTGTAGGTTCTTCCTGAGAACCTGTAAGTTGCCTTCTGGTTCCACCCACATGTTTAAAAACATACTGAATGAGAGATTTTCTCTAAATTAGAGAAAAGTATGTAGATAGTATTTAAATGGATCTGCTCTGTGGTGGACTAGGGACATGCACAGATGGTTCTCCAGCTTTTAACACAATAAACTCTGGATTCAACAAAAGAAAAAGGGGTTCTAACTTACACCCTGCACAATACTCATTGCTATCTTACACCCCGCCCACACCCCATCTAGCTTCACAGCTTTAATGAGCTTTAGTTTGATCTCACAATCTATAGATATGTAATTCAGCTGAACTGCAGATAACCGCTATCAGGTGAATGTGTGAATGTTTGGGCTGAGCTTCTGTACGCTGGTTACATGCTCAGGGTATTTCAACTACATTTGCCTAATGAGCTCTGAGATAAGCCCTACTACTCTTAACCCTGATTGGAATTAGAACTTAAAACATGATGAACTTTACTAAATAGCTATAAACTATAAACCTCCGTCGATGTAATTCGGTGCCATGCTTATAAGTCTGTACATTCTCATTAGCTGGGCCCTGTCATTGTTGCTTGTCCTTTCATCTAGACCATAATTTACATGGTTGGGCTGCTGGCACTGACTACACAAAGCATTAGTGCTTTGTTCGGAGTTTAATGTAAGTCTGTTACTAAGCCTGTGAAATGTGCATGGACTATTTGTTCACGTACATAGTAACCAAATGTCCACTCTCATCTGCAGCACTGATTGTTTTTATTTTTTTATTATTTTTTTTAGTTTGTTTCTGAATGACTGCGTTATTGGTCGTTTATGGCTCTCTTTCTTTCCAAATCGTAGATTTAATCATCGTTCCAGCTTAACAATTGTTGTTCTCGAGTTGGGCTTCCTTCATGTGCTAACTGCCGGTTAGTTCACATATAATCCTTCAGTCCAGCAGGTGATTTCCTAAAAACCGTGGCTCTGATTCATGTTTAGAATAATGATCTTAAATGGCTCCTCACAGGCATATTGTTTAATAAAGCAAAAAACGCGAAGAGGGCATTTAGTATTGTGAGTCAGTGCAGAGTGGAGTACACTTACAATTCTTAAGTTCCTTATCGCTTTTATAAAACAGCTACAAACACACTTTAATAAAAAAACAAGGTTTGATTCATGACTAATTCATTCATTCATTCATTATCTCCCGCTTTATCCTCTATTAGGGTCGCGGTGGGGTTCCCCATGCCCATCCAGGGGAGAACGTCTCGGGCGCTGGGCAGATAGACCCAGGACAGGTCGCCAATCCATCGCTGGGCACACACTCACTCACACAGGCACACTCTATATGGGGCAATTTGGAGAACTCAATTAACTTGATCCATGTTTTTGGACTGTGGGAGGAAACTGGAGAACCCGGAGGAAACCCACGCAGACACGGGGAGAACATGGAAACTCCACCAAGATGGGGATTCCAACCGGGAATCCCTAGCGCTGAGAGGGGAATGTGCTAACCACTAAGCCACCGTGCCGCCCTCATGAATAATTCATGAATCATTAATAAACTGGTCTTCCATGACGTGATCTAGTCTGTTTTTTTAAAGCGAACGTTGATCGCAGAGTAACAGGATACTGACTTAGTGCTTATCAGGAATCATCTTAATGTTTATTCCCTTTTAAGGTAGATGATTTTAAATAATGTATAACACGCATAGGTCAGAGGTGTGCATTAGTGTCAATAAAAGAAACGGCTGGACAAACGTTTCAGCCAATCAGATATAAGGAGCAGAACTACACGTTTTATAATAAAAGTTAAAGTCATCTGTAAATATATATATATTTAAGATATTGTACGATATTTCATAGTAACTTCTCATTCACTCACTCAGCTTAGTTCAACTTGATATTTCTTTCTGTTGTTTTGAATATTTGCTCTGCAGTGCAGTCCAGGTGCAGGGTACTGGATTCATCAATTCTGAATCACTCCTTGACTCACGGTTGATTCAGAGTTTATCACTGTACTTCAAACCTAATCCCGTCTTCACCACCTTCATTAGAGGCTCGTCGTGTGCTATGCCGTGCCACTATTGACCCTTTCATCTGTAAATGGCTTGAATCGGGATCTCTCTCCCAAATGTGCTGCGGTTACGTTTCTAGGAATGCAGTCTTTGATCTTTTGCAATAATTTGACTGGAGATGCATTTGTAATCTCGTAAACATGCCACGCTAAAAGAGAACTGTGGATACTGTCAGGTATCAGTTCATCTCATCCATTCAGTGCAATCAAATGCTTGTTCAGGCAGATCATGCTGAATATCTACTAATAAATACAGCATAGATTTAATCTTTCTGCTTATCTAGTTATAGATCTGGTTAGTTAGATATAGCTGGATATTAAGCCAGGCAGGTGCAGTTAGCAAAATAAACCATGACAGGATGATGCTGTATTTCATACCACTTATTTTACAGATTTACGGAACCATCAAAGTTAGGACACGCCCCCATTTTGCTCCATTGTCTATTTCCTCCTCTTATCACATAGATGGACTTTGTAGTTTTACAATCAGAGTCTGTAGTCCGTCTATTTTCTTGTTGTTGTTAGTCCCCTGTTGGTATTCTGTTCTCTGTTGGTCAGGACATCACAGAACAGGTATCATTTGGGTGGTGGATTGTTTCTTGTCAGTTCTGCAGTGACACTGATGTGGTGAGGGGGGTTTTAGTGCAGCAGTGCTGCTGTAGTTTCATTTAAACACCTCAGTGACACTGCTGGGATAGGAATAATCCCAGTGATTTATGAAACGTGGTAAGTTGTCATGTTTCTTTAATCACTGTGTGGTGTGATCTACACCATCAGAATTATATAATTACAGCCTATAAAATAGAAATGCAGCCCTCTGTATACTATTATAAAATCTATAGTGTATTTAAAATATTGCTTTATCTGCAAAAATACATTTACTTTCAAAAATTTGACCAAATTGACAAAATAAGTTTGGTTTCCTGTAGTCTGGTCTGTAAGGGTGCAGTGTGTTTCAATCGCTGTAACACAACTGGTGCCCTTATGTCGGTCAATCACACATGATAGTATTCAACTGTGCTGTCTTAACTCAGACTGGCCCCCAGTCTGGTTCCTGTGGTTCGGTTACTAAGCAGCGATGGTCTCCACTGCTCTGATTACAGAATACAACAACCAGGAAAAGACCCAAAAGCCACACATGATAGTGTTCATACCCCTCTCTTTGTTTCTTCTCCAAAAACAGCAAATAGGCCACAGACCAGCTCTGTTTCTATTACGTACATCTACTTTTTTTACAGCTCGTTGTCATGTTCATGGACCAACTAGTCCCAGCCAACAAGACATGTGATTCAAAGCTGATGATTGACCTCCTGTTAACGGCTTCGATCGATAGCCTTTTGGCTCAGTTAGCAGTTCGCCTGTTGGTGTGATATACATTTACACAGTATAATATGCTTTAACTCGTCGGCACAGTGGCTTAGTGGTTAGCATGTTCTCCTCTCAGCACTAGGGATTCCCGTTCGAATCCCCATCTGGGTGGAGTTTTCATGTTCTTCCTGTGTCTGCGTGGGTTTCCTCCGGGTTCTCCGGTTTTGTCCCACAGTCCAAAACATGGATCAAGTCAATTAAGTTCTCCAAATTGCCTCATATAGAGTGTGTCTGTGTGAGTGAGTGTGTGCCCAGCGATAGGTTGGCGCCCTGTCCTGGGTGTGTCTGCCCGGCGCCCGAGACGTTCTCCTCTGGATGAACATGGGGAACCCCCCGCGACCCTAATAGAGGATAAAGCGGAAGATAATGAATAAATGAATGAATATGTTTTAACCCGTACTCAGAAGGATGGTGAAAAGCCTTTCAGACTGTGAGGGTGTGGTAGCTCAATGCTTATCAATCTGACGATTGTTCTGAAGATGTTCAAATTCATTGTGTGTGTGTGTGTGTGTTTGTGGCCAGCGATGGAATGGTGCCCTGCCCTGGGAGTATCTACCCAGCTCCCAAAAAGTTGGCACCCCACCCCCTGGGACCTTATTATACGATTAAGTGGAAGAGAGAAATATTAATGACAGAGTAAAACCTTTTTACTATGATCTTTGTGGACTAAAAGATCTGAAGGGGAACAATTTCACAGTTTCAGGTCTTTCGGCCTGAAAAAAAAAAACACTTACAGCCACTTATAATGAAACATTTTGAGTATCCAGCCTCTTATTCAGTTCTACACTGGTCTTGAGGAGTTATTATTGTCTGAAATGGGAGAGGAATCACCCTGAAACCAGTAACCGATCCGGTGTCGGTGTGTTTTTTTGTAAACCTATCATGAATTAAGTAATGAATAACACTGAAATCCCACTCAAATCAACTCGAGACACTCAATACACAAATCACACTTAATATGGTAGGCTGTGTTGTGACATTTGGCTACAATAAGGTAAATCACTAAGGAAATAATGATGCAGGCAGGATTCAGTGTCTCAGAGCCATGCATTAAACAGTAATGACACAGTGAGCAACTGTACCATTACTGTAGTTGTAAGTGATTTGGGAAGCAGCCAAAGTTTGGGGTGTTCTTGTTCTCTCAGCATTTCTATAAGTCACTCGGGATAAAAGAGTCTGCCCAGTGACATCAATGTTTCCATGATTCTGTATTATGTCCCTGAAAACAGAAATAATAAATTAACACAGTCACGTTTCTTTTAAACATTATTAGATGTTTTTGTAAGAAAAAAAAGCACAAATAGTGTTATGTCTCCTCACAGATTGCCCTTGCAGAGCAATCTAATATATTGGTAAGGGTTGAAGGGCATGTTTCTAATCCCAAGAACTGCAACGAATCTAAATAAACCAGATCGTCTGTGGGTGCATGGCCACATGTGTTTCTCGGTGTGGCTTTCATGTATTTATGGAAGGCTTTTCTCACATCTGTAAGTGCATAGTTGGCCGCTTTTCCCCAGTAGGGTTATCCCAGGTATCGGAAACCCTTGATCGAATGAAAGCCAACATATTTCACGTGTACATCTGGAGAGGTACAGCATCACAGAGGTCAGGCACTCTGTGTGCGTGCAGACATGTGCACGAGTATTATAAAGGTATGCTACAGTTCTCAAACCTCAAAGTTTTAGCGTGGTTGCGGTGGGTAGTTGGCTGAGCCTCCAGGCCCCCGGGAGAGGGGACACACCCACATTAAGTTTTTCACATTGAGAAGCTCCCTGTGGAAAAGCTGAGCGCAGAAATGAACATTCTTCTCAGCCTCGGGTGACAATTGATTAATATAACAGGCCGGAAAATACCTTGAACTGACAGTGTTTCATAAAATTGATAAAGTGCTTCTCCTGCCTGACCAGGCGGGGGAGGGGATGTTGCATGTAAGCCATGGATTTGAATGAGCTCGCTGCAAGAGGCTGCGGCGTTGCAAGGTTGCTGCTGCAGCATGAAGCCGCAGTGCCGGCTGGTTATGATTGTGTCTGCCTGGCTCAGACAGAGCACTGAGAGAGAGCGAGAGAGAGAGAGAGTGTGTGTGTGTGTGTGTGTGTGTGTGTGTGTGTGTGTGGTTCGACTGCTGTAGAAAGCTGGCGCCCCAAATATTTAATATTGCTACTGTGCTTAAACACAGAGGAATCTGTCCTCCACATATAACCCACACACACACACACACACACACACACACACACACACACACACATCTACACACACCGCTGAAATGAGCACACATGCCCAGACAGTGGGCAGCCCTGTATACGGCACCCGGAGAACAACTGGGCTGAGATGCCTTGGCCAATTGCACTTCAGTCATAGTACTTGGTGGGACTCGGAATCGAACCGGGGTCCTTCAGGTCGCAAGGCTGGTTTAATGTAGGTACCATGTAGCTAAAAGTACCAACGGCCTGAGTTTCTGTGGCGGTAATATTGCTCGAACACCCGGCAGCATGTTGTTTGCAATCCTGAATTGATAACCTTTAAAATAAAATGCAAATGAGGGAATGTGCTGATTAATAATAATCTCGGTCAGTTGACCTCAGTGGGTCAGAGCGAACATTTGCTCCAGTGATGGAGAAGAACAGCCGCATACGGACCGCAGGAGACAGATGAAGCTCTGCTATGTTGTAACAACAGTTAATGAAGACAAAGGCCTCCGTCATCCTGCTCGCCCGGGAGGCAAGTCGCCTTATGGCTGTATCTGAACACAGGTCTCTATAAGAAAAAAGCAGCATTCCATCCTTTAATCATTTTGGTGGCTGCTGGATTGTAGCATTGCACCAGAGGGTGGGTTTGAGTATTTGAGTGTAGTGTATCTGTATATATCCTGTGTGTGTGTGTGTGTGTGTGTGTGTGTGTGTGTGTGTGTGCTCATACGTTTGTGTCTTTGTGTTTGAGATCAAAATTGCTTCTCAAGATGAGGCTGGGTCATAGGTCTCTAAAGGGAGGGAACCTGACAAGAGAGCTCCCGGCACGTGTACACCAATAAATAAAGTGTTCATATATATATATATATATATATCCATCCATTCTCTTCCGCTTTATCCTATATTAGGGTCGCGAGGGGGTTCACCATGCCCATCGATGGGCAGATACACCAAGGACAAGGCGCCAATCTATTGCTGGGCACACACTCACTGACACAAACACACTCTATATGGGGCAATTTGGAGAACTCAATTGACTCGATCCATGTTTTTGGACTGTGGGAGGAAACAGGAGAACCCGGAGGAAACCCATGCGGACACGGGGAGAACAAACTGGGTGGAAACTCCACCCAGATGGGGATTCGAACCGGGAATCCCTAGTGCCGACAGGAGAACATGCTAACCACAAAGCCACCGTGCCGTCTATATATACACATATATATATAGGCAACTATCCATTCTCTTCCGCTTTATCCTATATTTGGGTCCCGGGGGGGCGGAACCCCATGCCCATCCAGGGGTACTATATATATATATATATATATATATATATATATATATATATATATATATATATATATATATATATATATATATATATATATATATCCCCCCCCCCCCCCCCCCCCCCCCCCCCCCCCCCCCCCCCCCCCCCCCCCCCCCCCCCCCCCCCCCCCCCCCCCCCCCCCCCCCCCCCCCCCCCCCCCCCTGCAGAACTTACAATAAGCAATCCAGTGGAGGAAACAGACAAATGAAGCAAGAAGGGGACGTGTTCAAACTTTTGTACTGTTGGGTATTTGTGCAAACAGAATAAACCTGTCATTTACGCAGGGCAGATGCTGGGGGTCAATAGAATTTTATATTATCCATGTCAAATGATTTCAGCCTGTTGGAAATACGTTAAAATACGTCCTCAGCTGACAGTAATGTCTTTCATCTTCTGAAAGCCGGGGTGCAGTGGCTTTAATGCCGCAGGTCAGGCAGGAGACTGACGGGAAAAGATGGGAATCGCCCTCATTATAGAAGTTAATGATTCCTGTTGGTTTGGAAATGGGAAATGACTAATAAATTGTGTGCAAACACATCTTGTCCTATGGGGGGCGCTGCCCCTTCCAGGATTGACAGTAAGAGCATGACATGAGAGGAATGTGGTGATGGAAAACGCAGCTGGCCGGCTGATTGTTCCAACCCCATCAGTCATGCTGGGGCCCACCAGCAGTCTCTCTGGCTTACATGCAGACACCGTTCCACACACTCACACAGACACTCGCTCACTAATGATCAAATACACACCACACCTGGCTGCACACTGAAAGCTACTCCAATCCTGTCTGACGTTTTCAGTCCAAATCATCACTTCATTTTAATAAAGGGTTTAAAGCTCAGTCGCAGATGAAGTGCCGGGATTCGTGGCAGTAATCATTCTGTTTCCGTCTGTCTCTCTGACACTCCTCTGACATTTCTGTCGTATTTAGCCCACTCCCTTTCCCTCTGTCTCCTACACCTCATAAGAACATCACTTGCTTTGAGGGCTTTAAGGTGATTAACAGGATTTGAATGATGTTCTTAAATCTGGTGCTGGCAGACTAAAGGGTCACAGGTGGCAGGAGAATGTGGATTGAGCAGACGAAGAGAAAATGGAAAAATCTGTTAGCAGTTATTTCGATTGGCGTTCATCTACGTGACCTTCCAGCTGAATTCTTTGTACTTTTAAGTGTAATAAGTAGTCAGCTGTTCAAATAGCAGGAAAAAAAGCAGGAAAAAAAAAAAAAAAAAACTGACGGTGGAGCATACTGTAAACTAAAATATTATTTGCTATTACTTTATATCTATATTTTTATATTACAGGCATTTTGACTACTTTATATTTCTTATGGTGCATTTCCACCTGTGTTTAAACAATCTTTAATTTGGTGTTTTACAAAACCTTAAAATAAAAAGAAATATATATATATATAGTCCCCGACTATTCAGACATCTCGCTGACAGCTGCATATATATCTCTAAGATTCCATTAGTATCTTTACACATATGAAAATCATCCATTCTGTAGGCACTAATTCCCCCACTCCATGACAGATGCTGGCTTCTGCACCTAGCAGTCTTTAAACAAACTTAAACCTGAACTCTGTTGACCACAGTAAAGTGTGCTATTGGTTTGCATCTGTTTTTTTTTTATTTTGATGCCATTGTTTGTAGTTGAATTTAACAAATTGTTCCACTGTTTCTGGAAGTTCAGTTGTAGTGTAGTATTTTTGACAGTGCTGTTTGCCTGTGCTCAGATCAGCCCATTATCCTCCCCATCTGCCTCTTTTTAGTCAGTTGAACCCTTGTTGAGCCCCGAACACAGATGTGTTTTTATGTTCGAGTGTGTCAGTGAGAGTGTTTCGTATTATGACCCCGGACAGCAAACATGCTCAGACTGTTGGAGGGCTTGAAGCTATAGCTGACCTGTGAGGTAAAGGTTGTCTAAGATGATGAGCTTCACTAATCCTGCCGTCTGCTTTATTATATATACATGTATATTTCACATTTCTGTTCTTGTCTCAAAGGTCTATTGCCAAATGCAGGTACTAGGGATGAGACAATAAATGTTTTAGTAATTAATCATGATTTAAAAAGTTACAATTAATTAGGCATGAGAGAGAGTCTCAAAGTCATCATGACGATATTGTTAAGAGAAATAGGTATTATGCCGGGAGCCAGAACTTTAGGCCAAGTGGCGCAGCTCACGCAGAACAAAACGAAAGTTACACTTGCAGTACATTAGTCTGTTTACTTTGTCCTTAAAAGAAAAGAAATGGTTTTCTTTCAAATGGATGAGAATATGCACTTTAAGGGACAAATATTTTAACATAATTTAATATTTTGTGTTAATACTCACTCTTTTTTTTTTTTTTTTTTTAGAACAAAATAGTATTTCATGTTTACATTAAATAAATAATAAACATAAGAAACCGTGCATTGTTCCTGGCACTTTTCTTGGTGAAGATAATTATTGCATATTATTCATAATAATTCATAATAATTAATACAGTTTAATATTTTTTAGACAATATATTTACTCTGTAATGTAGACATGCTTAGTAAGCACCACCTCTGTTCCTCTTGTTTCACTCTCATTTACTTCAAACTAATCCACTCTGATGTTGGTTGTGTTACCTACTCGGGTTTTATTTCTTCATTAGGTCTGTTAAGAGGGTTTGCCTCTGTTTTAATCATCACTACATGGTGTGTGTGTGTGTGTGTGTGTGTGTGTGAGTGAGCGAGAGAGTGAGAACTGGTGGAGCTACAGCTGGTCATGATGGGCAGGGCAGCTGTGAAGGGGGCTGTAGGTTATTGCCGTGTTGGATGGGTGGGGTCAGACTCTGCGCTCTCCCTGAGGCGACTAACTCACCGCAGCACCCTGACGCCACCATTTCACGCCCATCGTTGCATGAAGGTGGCCGCATGTGCATACGTGTGCGTCTGGGGGATGGAGATCTGACGCCAGAGGCTGACTGTCACTCCACACCAGAGAGCATGAGTATGTGTGAAGGCATGTTGGTGGTGCAGTATAAGAGAACAGCAGGCCAAGAGTTATCGATTGGGATTTAGTGCTGAATTTCTTTGCTAACGGGAAGCAGGAAACGAATGGATTTTTTTTAAAAAAGGAAATTTTGAAGGCCCATATGAACCCCGGTGTGTCTGTGTATCCGTTATCTGTGCTGCTGGTAACGTTCTGTGAGGGCCAGAGACTGGCGGTCGGGACTGGGCTCGGAGTTGGATCTGGGGCTGAGGCTCAGTGGAGTCCGAGGCCCCAGACCTACCCTCATTTGCGGACTACTTGTGGACATCGGCGAAGGCAGTGCTTTAGGAGGCTGTATCAGGGCAGAGCTCTGTTCCTGCTACTCGTCTCGCTGCTGCTGGTACTAGTGCTGGGCACGTACCTCCTCCTCTTAAACCATGTGCTGATACCAAGCGGTAAAGATCTTCTTCGAGGTGATGAAGATGAGGTAGAGACAAAAAAAGAGACTTCTGCTCCAACATGGACACTTATAACATCATCCGGCATCACCACCACTGCTAAGGTAACATCCTTCATTGGTGGGGGTGTGACCGAGCCTGCCCTGGCACCAGGAACAGCCTCATCCCAGGCATCCTCCAGCCTCACACCCAGCAGCACCCCACCCCCTTTGGGTAAGTGCCCAGTCTACTCCTACGCGTGCTTCCTCTTTTGTCTTCTTGTGCAATCACATGCAACAGCATCCTTTGATTTCTAGCTGCGACGTCTCTGAAATGATTGTGGGAGGGCAAGACCAGGCACATCAGCTATGCAGCAGAAAAAGGGTGAAGGGAGAGAGAGATAAAGGTATGCTAGTTTAGGAAAAATACTGAGGTCTTTGCGGAGGGTGGCTTGATATTGCTCTTTTCGGTTTGGAGAGCCTTTTAAAGTCGCCATGTTCTGAAAAAAATGTCAGGACATATTGTTTACAAGCTGAATATTTTCTTCACATTCCACTTTGAAACTTGTTCCACTCTCAGTGCTGGAAATCCAGGTTTGAATCCCGAAATCTGCATTAGGACGGCATGGAGGTGTTGTGATTAGCCCGTCCGCCTCTCAGTGCTGGGGCTCCAAGTTCAAATCCCCATCTGGGTGGAGTTTCCATGTTCTCTCTAAGCTTTTCTAAGCTCTGCAGTGATATTAAGATGCTAACAATCCTAGTATTTAGTATTTGTTGCTGTATGGTGGTGCTGTTGATGTATTTATCAGACTTTATTTGATTTGATTTATTTCTTTATCATTTATCATTTGATCATTTCTTTCTATTTTTCAGGTTTTTTAAACCAGAGTCAGATGTACGCTTTGTAAACTTTTCCCCCCTTTTTTTCTTAGGATAATCAGAAATGAAAGATTTACTGTTTGTTTTCCTTCATTTTATAGCATCTTCGTGTTTTCGGTACGTGCCTGGTAACATGTTGTTGCATACTTTTAGACAAGTGGCTCTGTAGTAACAAGACCTGGCATTCGGTGGTTATCTTTCCCGAGAAAATAATCATTTAAATTACTCATATTGATTCAAAACATCTGTCACCTCTAGACATTTATTATAAACAGCGCAATCTGCAAATCATTTCAATAATATGAAAATAAGAGGATATTTTGCTGTTGTGATCATGACGTTCATGGTTTTGAAGGTTCCAAAAGGTTGCTTTCTTATTTTTTTTCCTCACTAAGATTCTTTCAGCTTACATGTAAATGTAAGAGGGGGTTTGTGTAATCATTTACAACTGTTCACCTTTTATTTTTTATAAAATATATGATATAATGGAGCTGTTTACAGATCCTGATGCTGTGCACAGTGGATGGTTCATGTGGGATTGATGTATATAATTTGCTTGCACTTATAGTCTTTGATGACAACATGAGGAAGGTTGTCAGTAACCGGCTCGGTCGTAGATCTTAAGAGATAATGAGGCAGATGTTTTGTTTTTTTTGTTTTTTTCCTGCAGGAATGTTCTTTCTCTTCGCTGCATTGTGCATTGTGCAGAGTGTGGTCACATATTTGTCATGTTACACACCTCTGACAAATTTCCCAGCGAGACCGTTATATCTCCGAGGTTATAATTATGTTCAGTGGCTTATCTTTGAACAAGAAGAGATTAAAGCATGTAGTTGGGTTCTGCGGATGTTACCTCCTCAGCCCGTATTTGACTCATGCTTCCAGACTGCACCAGGCTGGAGGCTAATCAGTTGGTGCCCCACGGTCTATGTAAACTGTTTCTCCAAATCTGATCTGGTGAATTAGATTGTCTCTGTGGTAGAGCGCATGTGTTCATTTAGGGACCGCAGCAGTGTGATGATGCACATGGTACAGGATGTGCGAATGAGAAGACTGTTCTGGAGGATTTGGGAAGCGCATAATTGAAAGCACACGGAATCAGGAACGACTCATGAAGTCTAAATTGACCTTCTGGCTCGGTGATTAGAGGGCTGTGTACCTCACTGTAACAAGAGCCGTCTGCAGGACTTTCTGGGAAAAACTGCAGTACTGAGGCATGGATGTGACTTTGAAACATCATTTGTCATATTCTGTCCATTGTAGCTGCGGCTGCATTGTAATTGCAATGAAGTTCCAGACAGAACGCTGCTCACCCAACTGTCTTTGAAGTTAGAGTTGAGTCCCAGTGAGCCTTTGCACCGTGCACATTTCCAGAAGAAATAAAACATAAAGCATGAGAGGCCCCTCTTTCACTTTTATGCCTTTGTAGAACCCTTAAGAGAGCGTGGAAAGATGGACATGTTATGAAAATTTCCAGATGGTCTCTTTCTTGGCCTCCTGAACTACCTCTGAAGTCCCGTTTCGTTTCCATAGCCAGAACGTTTCAACCTCAAAAGAAGTAGCAACGGTATCCAGGTCAGCGTGGATCCACCAGCTGAACCATCTTTAGGTATCGAGCAGAGTAGACTTTATGTACATTAATGTTGCTTGTGTGTGATGGAATGATGCTTATACAGATTTCGTATACGGAATATATTCCAACAAATGTCTCGCTTCATTCAGTTAGTTTATAGTAATATTAGATGGATATCATGCAAATGAGGTACTGTATTAACTGCTACACTTTACCATTATCACCAAGTATCGCTGGAGATCCAGGCTTGATTTCCTCATGGGATTTCTCTGGGTTCTCCAGTTTACTATCACAGTCCAAAAACATGGATTCAAGGTGCTCTAAATTGCCCCTATCTAAACAACCCTATATAGTGAGTTGTGCAATGTGATGGATTGGCGCTCTGTCTCAGGTGTATCTGTCCTGCACCTGAGGCATTCTACCCAATAAACACGTCTAATCTTCCGCACGTATCTTCGTTCTAATCCAGGGCCCTCTCTTAGCTGGGTACAAAGAAATACCCAGAAGGCATCGTAACTAGAGGCCTGAACCACCTCAACTAACTTTAATAACGTTCTGGAGTTCATGTTCATGTGGAGGCTCATACTCATGTGTACCCCTTGTATAAGTGGTCGCTGTTTTATTTACTTTCAGCACTTGTTCCTGTAAGTTGATTGAAATCTGACGGATAATGCGAAAGCTTTGCCCTCTGGATCAACCCTGGCCTCACCACAGCCATCTGATACAATAGGTACATGACGGCTACCACCTCACCTTTTATATTAATATTTGTTTTTGGATTCAATGCGGCGTGATGTTACTTGTCCTTTATTAAGCGTGGGAAGAACGGTCTGTCATATGACAGTTTAGCATGTTCTACCCACCAGCAGTAAGCTACAGTTCTGTCTGAGGTACATGGTGTCTCAGAGAAAGAACACGCCACATATATACAAGAGGACAGCTATGATAAAAAAAATAAGAAGACAGAGAAGATCATGACAAACACTAATAATTTACACTATGTGGATGAAAGTTATGTTGGGTCTACAGAAACTTCCTCTGACAACTTTTAACCCTGCACATATATGCACAACACACTTATAAGACCATTTTAGTTGACATCGGTTACAGTGCAATAAATGTAGAGTTTCTCTTTTAAAATTTTTAAAAATCTATGTAAAGGGCACAGTGTAAATACATATTTCATACATATTTCATTCATTCATTCATTATCTTCTGCTTTATCCTCTATTAGGGTTGCGGGGGGGTTCCCCATGCCCATCCAGGGGAGAATGTTTCGGGCGCTATGCAGATACACCCAGGACAGGGCGCCAATCTATTGCTGGGCACACACTCACTCACACAGACACACTCTATATGGGGCAATTTGAAGAACTCAATTGACTTGATCAATGTTTTTGGACTGTGGAAGGAAACTGGAGAACCCGGAGGAAACCCATGCAGACACTGGGAGAACATGGAAACTCCACCCAGATGGGGATTCAAACCGGGAATCCCTAGTGCTGAAAGGAGAACATGCCAACCACTCAGCCTCATACATATTTCTTCATTTTTATTTTAAAATTTAACTTTTTTTTTTCATTCATTCACATTTAACACATTTCTTTATTCATTTAACCTTATGTGGAGATGACAGAATTTCACTGCTGGCTCTACCATGTATATCTACGCATGTGAGAAATAAACCTGATATGATTTGATTTGATGTTGGACTATAGGGCCTAACTTGCTATCTCAATTCTACCCCAAAGGATTAAGTCCTGGGTTCTGTCAGGAGTCTGTGATGCAAGGTCAGTGGACTGTGGAAAATGACCTTCCCCATATGGTTTCCACACCTGGATTCAGAGATGTAGATGTGTGTCCTAGTTCTGTTGTCCTTATAGATTATTTGTGATTTTAAAGGGTGCTGTAGGTGTAGCTTTGTTCTCCAAAGGATCTTTAATATATTAGAATCAAGCTTTAAAAAGGTTTACTGACCCAAACCTCACTTTAAACCTATTAAAGTGAGTCTAACTGTAAAAAAATATATTTGAACTCTGTGCTTTTCAGTTTAGTCCCATTTCCTACAGTAAACTGTTTTTTGGTAATATTAATTAATATTAATATGATATGTTCTTGTAGAAAAGTTGCACAACCCTAACAGGTGCCAATAGTTTTGACACATGTGATTTAGTTTTCCTCAGACAGACTACGTGTTCTTTTACCTGCAGTGCACCGTGGGGCTGAATGTGATTTTTTTAACAGGTAGCATGGCAAGCAGACCAATTACATGATGGGTGGTGTTAGCTTTGGCGTTCCTAAGTCTCTGTTGCCGCAGGCCCAAAAATGTGCCTGGCCTGTTGCTTCCTTATTAGGGCTTTCATTCCAACCAGAATGCAGTAACTTTTTTTCCTGTGTTGTTGTGAGCAACGTTTGCGGTGACTTTTACTGAGGATACGTATAAAAAACAGTAACCTTTCAATTTTAGCACACAACAGCTTATACGGAACATAAGAAACATAAAAACAGTGTAAGGAACGTTTAAACGACGATTCGTGCAAACGGTGTAAACATTACTTTCCATGTAATCAGTGACCTTCTAGAGATTTTACATCACCTAAATAAAGGTTCCCTCTGCGCACAGTAGCACTAACCACTCTCTCCACCATTCACTGGTGTTGATGCTCCAACCGCATAAAGCTGGGGAGACATCTTGAGATCACTTCTTGTAAAAAAAAAATATGAACCTGGCGAGTCACATGCTGATTGGTTTATTGCATGTGATGCCCTAAATACACCCATGAATCATGTCGTCACGTTAGCGAAGACACACTGACACGCCCTAAATCATGCTGCGTGGTGTTTCGGTTGGCGGCGCTTTAAAGATCGCTAAAATAAAGCCCCTTCAGCTGCTTCTTCGTGGTTTTCTCAATATCCACATGGGATTCCTCCATGTTCATTCATTATTCATTCATTATCTCCCGCTTTATCCTCTATTAGGGTCGCGGTGGGGTTCCCCATGCCCATCAAGGGGAGAACGTCTCGGGCGCTACAGAGGCAGATATACCCAGGACAGGGCGCCAATCCATCGCTGGGCACACACTCACTCACACATACACACTCTATATGGGGCAATTTTGGAGAACTCAATTGACTTGATCCATGTTTTTGGACTGTGGGAGGAAACCGGAGAACCCGGAGGAAACCCACGCAGACACGGGGAGAACATGGAAACTCCACCCAGATGGGGATTCGAACCGGGAATTCCTAGTGCTGAGAGGCGAACGTGCTAACCACTAAGCCACCGTGCCGCCCGATTCCTCCATGTTCTTTGGGATTTTCTCATAGTCCAAGTACATGGATAAGTACATGGATGTAATGTAAAGTTGAACTGCTATGTAGTGAGTGAGTGAGTGTGTGCCTAGTGACAGATAGCAATAGCAGAAGTTGATGGATGGATGGATGAAATCAGCCAGTCTGGTACCAACAATCATGTCAGAAACATAATAAGAACCCCCCAAATCCCTCCTCCCCACCCACCCACACACACATACATACATACACTTAACCCTGCTTTTTGATATCAGATGTGCATCAATTGCTCTGCTCTTGTCACTTTTGTTGTTTAGATTTTCAGATTTAGATTTTAGATTTCTCCCTACAAAAGTGTGTGTGTGTGTGTGTGTGTGTGTGTGTGTGTGTGTGTGTGTGTGTGTGTGAGAAATATCTATGTGAAATAAGTCAACTATACTGACAAGGCGAACCACTTTCTGTATGATGGATGTGATGTTTCTGTCACCGATTATCAGCAACTCAATCCAATACCGATAAGTGTTTAAAGTGACTACAGCTCAGGCTCAGAGTCTTTTTAAGGCCTTTGTAGTCAAATATATGACAAAATCCAGGGTTTTGCGCATTTGTTTTCCTTTAAACGAGTGCTAAAAATGTCGAGCAGGGACAGAGTTTTTCTATCTCCTCCACTACGCCAACAGTCAAGTTCAAAAGGCACATAAACAGTGAAGGGGAGAAAACGCGCCTCTCGGAGGCACTCTGTGGCGTTGGGCCAGCTCTCTGCACGCTGCATGGAAGAAGTACAGTGTTATTATTACGATGTGCCTCTGTTACAACTCTGCATGACATTGTATCACACAGTGTGAACTGGATACATAAATACTATGGTGACAAATTATATGTTGATGAAGAAAACGCAGGAAAAAGAGACAAACGCTGACATATCGTGTCACCACCATGGCTGTGTTTCACGAGATAAATCAGCATTAATTGAATATGTTATAAGCAGATTTTTCCCTAATGTGGTAATTAAAATTTTAAACAACTGACATCATTGGCTTCTTACAAAGTTCCTTAAGGCATATCCAGGTCTGTACATGAACTATTTGCACTTCTTGTTGATTGTGTCGTGTTAAATTCAGAAAGCAACGAGCAGCTTTTACCTCCTGCTTAAAAAAAAGTTTTTTATATGTTTTCTGATATGAAAGATTTAAAATAAACTGAAGATTTAAAGGAACATATTTAGGTGTCCAAGTCCTGTTTTTTTAGCAAACAACATTTTAAAAATGTTAAAATCATCTTTATACTCACATTTTAAAGAATGGTTTTCATTCATCCATTATCTCCCGCTTTATCCTCTATTAGGGTCGCAGGGGGGGGGGGTGTCCCCATGCCTATCCAGGGGAGAACGTCTCGGGCGCTGGGCAGATACACCCAGGACAGGGGGGCAATCTATCGCTGGGCACACCCTCACTCACACACACACACTCTATAGGGGGCAATTTGGTGAACTCAATTAACTTGATCCATGTTTTTGGACTGTGGGAGAAAACCGCAAAACCCGGAGGAAACCCACGCGGACACGGGGAGAACATGGAAACTCCACCCAGATGGGGATTCGAACTGGGAATCCCTAGCACTGAGAGGAGAACATGCTAACCACTAAGCCACCGTGCTGTCCGAATGTTTTTTCGTGAGTCAATTGTATTTATTTATTTTATTATTATATAATATTTGTCTGTTTGTCTAATATTTGTCTAATCTGATTTTTGACGTTCGGAGGGGTCGTTTCGGTCAGCGGTCCAACTGGGTTTTCTGTCGTCGAGATAGCGATACGCCAGAAATGTATATAAACACACCTCATTTCGAAGTGACCACGCCCATCAGAGGAGATATATTCACAAGCAGCGTTGCCATTTAAACAGCACAGGCAGAAGGTGTTGAAATAGACTTTATGCAGGGTGTGAAATAGCAAAGAGCCTCGCGACATGCCCTGCGCAGGGTGAAGGATAGGACCCCTTTATATAATATCATACACTTTAAACATTAATCTTCAAACAAACCTTAAAAGTTTCGTCATATTCCGCTACATCAGTCAGTCACGGTTTGTCTTGTGGTGAATGATCTGACATTTGCGACTAATTTCGCTGTAATTATGTTCCTAGGCTGTAAAGCCCTCGTGAACCAAAGATACAAAGATGAAAGCAAACTCTGTAAATCTGTGAGAATTAAAAGCAGCTGAGCTTAAACACACTCTCCAATTCTTATAAAATCCTACACGTGTTCTACACATGCTAATGCTTATTTGCTTCAGAGTGACATATTCAGGGCTTGATAACCATAACAGTACTTACTGACATCATAATATCATACAACCAATAAAAGCCCCACAATCATGTGATAAAGAAAAAAAGTCTATGATTTATGAACCTCACTACACTCTGATGTTGTAGCCCTGGATAGACATGACAGACATGACAGACAGACAGTAAAGACAGACAGACAGACAGACAGACCGACCGTCCAACCGACAGACAGACAGACAGAACACTTTATTTATCCCGGAGGAAATTTAGCATAGAAGTTGTTCAATAAGAGCCAATGTTTTTTGTTCTGTTAATTTAAACTGGCGTTTTTGGCTTGACGTTACGCCACCACTGGCATTTAAAACCATAAAAATCCTAAAAGTCATTCAATACTGTGCAGTCCATAAATTATTGTTGTTTCTGTTGTATGTTATTACCTTTGACAGGAAATTACCTTTACAATACCCGACTGTATACTTTTCAGCAAACTGTAATCTGGGCTTTGTGTTGTGTGTTGACTTTTGTGGTGAGGTTTGCATGTCACAGTACAATTCTTTTGTAAATAGTACTGTATCTGTTCATCACTCTGGAAGTCGTTTGTGGTTTTCTGGACTATAGTTTTCTTTTTTTAATCACTTGCTATGTTCCTAAATGTCTTTATGTTTGAATAGAAGTTTCCCAGAAGCAGAAAGTGTGTCATAAAATTAGAATATTAAAACATCTTTCTGATTTAAATGTAATTGTGAATGTAATTAAATGCAACACACACACACACACACACACACACACACACACACACACACACACACACACACACACACACACACACACACACACACAACCGTAGCAGAGGATTAAGTGTAAGAAAATGAGATGAGAATAAAAAAATAAGTGAAATGTTACAGACTTTTAAAACCTTCTATAGTTTAAAACATTCTGTATCTTTGAAACAAACACATCACGTGTGTCCTGTAATCCTTTTTTGTTCACACCCTGGTGAAAAAAATACTAAAAAGTGAAATAAATATGTTTTATACCTAATAATGTGAAAAGGGTTGTAAATAATGGACTTAAAAGCATTTGTAAAATTAAAAACATGATTGATTTTAAAAATCTTTCAAATGTTTATCTTATGTTTCTCATTTTTGCAAAATAATTAATGATCTTATCATTAGTATATCAGCTATCTGCGAGTGCTTGTTATTCTTCCTAAAATGTTCCGTACTGCATCAGCAGCACATGACACCGATCTGTGAGGTGCGCCAGTGGTCACCGGAGACATGGGCTGCATATCAGAACATCATATTAAAAGTGGGTTTATTAATCAGATAGACAAGACGCTTTAATCCTGATGCCTTTATCCTCCCAGCAGAAAGTCTTTAGCTAACAGATTAACAAATATCAATAATGTTGTTTTTTTTATATATGTAAATGAGCTACCTTGACTTTTAGCCTATCTGCCACTTTATTCAGGTTTGTTAAATGTGTGTGGGTTCACTGTGACATCATAGCCAAAGATTTTTTCTGTATGGTTAATAGGGATAACAGTTCATTCTAACGTATGCATTCTAACTTATTTATTCATTTATTATCTTCTGATTATTCCTCTATCAGGGTTGTGGATGGGTGTTGGGGAGGGGGATCCCCATGCCCATTCAGGGGAGAAAGTTTTGGGATACACCCAGAACTGGGAAAACACTCAGTCCATCGGACACACACACTATATAGGACCAATGTATCCATCCATCCATCCATTCATCCATTATCTTCCACTTTATCCTATATTAGGGTCGCGGGGGGGGGTTCTCCATGCCCATCCAGGGGAGAACGTTTCGGGCGCTGGGCAGATACACCCAGGACAGGGCGCCAATCTATCACTGGGCACACACTCACACAGACATACGCACTCTATATGGGCAGTTTGGAGAACTAAATTGACTTGATCCATGTTTTTGGACTGTGGGAGGAAACCGGAGAACCCGGAGGAAACCCAAATGGACACGGGGAGAACATGGAAACTCCACCCAGATGGGGATTCGAACCGGGAATCCCTAGAGAAGAGAACATGCTAACCACTAAACTACCGTGCCGTCCTCTAGGACCAGTGTGGAGCAGCCAATTCACCTCGAATCCATGTTTTTGGACTGTGGAATGAAACCGGAGAACCCGGAGAAAACCCACATGGACACGTTCTTTAAACTTGATGTATACTTTTTTAGCAGTAGATAAAATACCCTGAGTAACAGATAGTAAACGATGATAGTAAATATACTTTATCTTGCAGTGAGGTTGTAAGGGACAATATGAATGGGAGAGCTGTGGGTGGCATGTATTTACATGTGTTTAAAAAGATGCATCACTATTGTCTTGGACAAGCATCAGTTACTGAGAGGAAGACTTGTAATTCCCAGATAGAGAATACTAGAATAAAAACAAAGTTGTGTACTTGGGCGTGTTTACACTCGCCCTGTTCATTTATTAAATTTGTATCCATTTGGCTTGTGGCCATGTCACATGTAATTCTCATAGTGGATTTAAACGTCATGTACTTAATGGGAAAATCTTAATGTGTGTGCGATCGGCCTGGTGGACGGTGGGCAAGATGTTCCTGTACAGTTTGTTCTTCACAACCATTAGGGATTTGGTTAAAACATAGTAATTACTCTGTGCTGCGATCAGAATTTGCAAACTTGCCCTAACACAATAGATGATAAATAGGAGTAGTGTGTGCCAGCAGGAAACGACTTCTACTGTCAGTCGTCACTTTTTTCTTGTTGTGTTTGAAAGTCAATACAAATGCACATTTGTGTCCCAGGAGAAAGACGATTGAATGGAAGCCATGGAGGCTCAAGTGTGCACTACAGAGTTAATACTTGCAAAGCCTATTGTTTATCACATGGGTCATCACTAGGTCCACATGACATAGCAATATATTTAAACCTGCTTTGGTTTAATTCGTACTTACAACGTGAGTAATTGATTTTGTGGCACATACTGTATATATATATATATATATATATATATATATATATATATATATATATATATATATATATATATATACACATACATACATACATATATATACACACACACACTAATATATATATATATTCATTTATTATCTTCCACTTTATCCTCTGTTAGGGTCGCGGGGGGGTTCCCCATGCCCATCCAGAGGAGAAGGTCTCAGGCGCTGGGCAGATACACCCAGGACAGGACGCCAATCTATCGCTGGGCACACACTTATTCACACAAACACGCTCTATATGGGGCAATTTGGTGAACTCAATTAACTTGATCCATGTTTTTGGACTGTGGGAGGAAACCTACGCGGACACGGGGAGAACATGGAAACTCCACCCAGATGAGAATCCTTAGTGCTGAGAGGAGAACATGCTAACCACTAAGCCACCGTGCCACCCCATATATATATATATATATATATATATATATATATATATATACATTATACATATGTGTGCGTGTGTGTGTATGTGTGTAGTTGCTTGATTTGAGTTTTCAGTTGTGTAACAGTCCACGGTCATTGATAAAGATTCCATACTTGATGCACTGATGCATAGATTATAACAGATGTGGACTCAGTGCAGGGCAGTTAATAATGGGCTATAAAGCAATCCCATTGCAGAGTGTGCAGAAGCTTTTACTTTCCAAAAAGACCAAATTTACCCCTGTTTTGATTTCCACTTCATGTTCAGACAGCAGGATTAAGATCATCCAGCTTTGGCGTAACAGGGGTTAGTGTATTCCCCCACACAGACTGTTTATCTTTACCTGCTGAACATCTTGAGACGCCATCAAGGCGGTAGCAACGTGGAGGAGATTTGTGACAGTGACTAAAAGGTCATTGTTGGGAGGTGAATTGCTGCTCTCCTCCACAGTTTAGACACGGTAAAGTTGGCCATTGTGCAAACGGTATGGCCCGCATTATCTAAAGAATGTTATCTCTTTGCATGGTGTCATACGACGCCAGTTTAAAGTCCCGTTTAGGAAAATGATGAGTGCTTTATTGATTCTTGTCAAGACCTGCCTTTGTACCTGCTCTGGAAAGTTATGGTGCTGAGACTATAATGTTCTAACTGTATGTCTTCCCTCAGTAACCACAACAACATCATCAGATTCCGGCCATTCCAGGAGATGCAATGAAACAGAGAAGGGGTACTGTGTAAACAACGGCGAGTGTTTCTTCTACCACGGTATAAATCAGCTCTCCTGCAGGTGAGTGTCTTTCTATTGCTCTGTACCATAATTTATTACATTACATAACATCTTTTCATATCTGTATCGCACAATTCTTTATTATCTTTGATTTAAAATATTACTTCGCTCTCCTAGCCACTTATTCTGACCTTTTACCTGTTACTCCCCTTTAAATATATATATATATATATATTTGTGTATTTTAATATTAATTTCTGCACATATATGGACATATGGTTAAGTGGGATCTAAAACGCAACTTGTTTTTTGGAATATCATCCTGTCCTTTATTCATTTCTATAGTTAAAAAAATTATATATATATATATATATATATATATATATATATATATATATATAAGAAACATAAAACTTTTAGCATCTTGTGCATTTCGTTTCAAATGTAATGCATTAAAAGACCTGAGAGTTTTCGATTGATGATGGGATGCGCTGGCAGTCAATGTGCAAACCACTCAAGTTCTTCAATACTACAATTAAATACATATTGATTGGTGTTTCCTAAATGTGTGTGTGTATGGGGGGGGGGGGAAGTGATGTGCTTGGGGCTACCTAAAGTTGTAAGGATGCCAGATCTCATTTTCTTTTTCTGTGCTGCCGCCATGACATTTCTCTTTAACAGCTAGTTCTATACCCAGCATTTCAAGTTGCACTTGGTTATTTAAGTGCGTAAGTAAACTAGCACGTCTTCGTCGCGTGCTATCATTCCAGGAAACTAACATGGAGTCGAATAACATTCTGATTTATACCACTAGCCTGTGTGCAGCTGCATGGAAATTAAATCGATTGAAGAAGCTGCAACACTTCCACTCATCATAACACTTGCGGGGTTATAACAAAATTTTGGACACCCCTGAGTAAGGGACAGATTTTGTAATGTAATGTTTTTTCCTCAACTAACATTCTTTAAAGGTCCCTACACTGCCTCTGTCCCTGAAATTCATGTTCTCCAAATGGGGGTAGGGAACGAATCAGGCAAGTGCAGTCTTTACACACCTATGTGAGAACCTTGCACATAACCTTGAGCCAAATCAGCTGTAGTGTGAAAGGGAACTATGAACAGTTTTTTGCTGCAGGGCTCGTAACACCTGCTCTGTGTGTGAAGAGACCAAAAAGGTCATGCTTAAATGAAATGTTGAGGTGCCAAAAGGCTTGGAGAAGAATTTTGTGCCATCGGAACCAAATATAGAAATTAGGTTCAACAAATGTTTTTTTTATTGTAAAAAAAATGCACAATTCCATTTATTATCTTCCACTTGATCCTCTATTAAGGTCGCAGGGGGGTTCCCCATGCCCATCCAGGGAAGAACGTTTCGGGCGCTGGGCAGACCCAGGACAGGGCGCCAATCTATCGCTGGGCACACACTCACTCAGACACATACACACTCTATATGGGGCAATTTGGAGAACTCAATTGACTTGATCCATGTTTTTGGACTGTGGGAGGAAACCGCAGAACCCAGAGAAAACCCACGTGGACACGGGGAGAACATGAAAACTCCACCCAGATGGGGATTCGAACCGGGAATCCCTAGCGCTGAGAGGCGAACGTGCTAACCACTAAGCCACTGTGCCGCCCAAAATGTACAATTATTTTTTTTAATTATTGAGTAAACTAACATCAACTGTGCACTAACTACTTTTTATAAAGCTTTGCAACAGTGTTTTTTTTAAATAGCACAAAAAACAGCAAGCCGATGCAACAGTGGCAACAAAAAAACCCTCAAAACCTCCCAATTTGTTATTTAAGGAAGAAACCTTGAGAGGACCGAGGCTCAGCGTGGGGGAGGATCGAGTGTCATTTTTCACAATAACAATTAAAGTTGTTAATTTTCCTGACATGCTGATCTTCGTTGACCTTGTCAGGTCTAAATAAACCGACTGACTGATTTTCCTGCCAAAGTTGGTGTGTGGAGCATCGCTGATTTCCTCCACCTGTTTGCAGTTGTTTCAACAAATCCACAAGTTATGCAATTTTGCCGTTTGGAGATTTTTTTTTGGTCCACATTCTGATCAGTGCGTGATTTTATTACGTAACCTCACGAGCACAAGCCAAGTGATATCCATCAAACCATCATCTTATTTATTCAAGCCGTCCTCATTTACTCCCTCCATTGTAGTCTTCGGCGAGCATCCCGCCATCAGCCCCTGCTCTTCGGCTTGTTTGGGTCCCAGCAGGTTGACTCATTGGTGCAGATGTTTATGAACATGATTTGTCTCCTTCCCCTTTGATGTGGCTGGCAAAGCAAACGCTGGGCCCCTCGCAGCACACCAAAAAGGCCGTGCTTAGCGTGCTGGAGGAAAGTGCATTCGACTTTTCGAAAATGCTATGTCACACTGGTTTAGAGCTGGTGCAAATATTTATGAGAGGTAGAGGCCTCTAGAGAAGGTTCATGCTTACATTTTGGTTTTAGTGGGAAAAACAGGCTGCTTTCTCAAAAATGCTTGTTGGATTAGGTCTTGTTTTAACATTTTGTCCCTTGTTACTAAAAACAATCTACAGACATGAGGTAGCTGCCCGGGACAAACACGAATAGGACATGGGGTTCAGACTAGGGATGAGACGATTAATCGTTTTTGGAATGAATCGTGATTAAAACATTGCAATAAATTAATTGGTACCTCAACATCGCCATGACGACATTCATTTAAAAAATACCCATTTTGCCATCAGCCTGAAGCTTTGGAACAAGTAGCGAAACTGGCATGAACAAAAATTATAATTACACTTGTAGCACACTTGTCTGTTTACCTCGTGCTCACGGCACTTTTAAATATATCATTTTATATTTTAAGGCTGGTTTAGTGGTTAGCATGTTCTCCTCTCAGGGCTAGGGATTCCCGGTTCGAATCCCCATCTGGGTGGAGTTTCCATGTTCTCCCCGTGTCCGCGTGGGTTTCCTCCGGGTTCTCCGGTTTCCTCCCACTGTCCAAAAAGTCAATTGAGCTCTCCAAACTGCACTATTTATAGAGTGTGTCTGTGTGAGTGAGTGTGTGCCCAGCGATGGATTGGCGTCCTGTCCTGGGTATATCTGCCCAGCGCTTGAAACGTCCTCCCCTGGATGGGAATGGGAAACCCCACCACAACCCTAATATAGGATAAAGCGGAAGATAATGAATAAATATATTTATTTATTTATTTTTACAACAAAAAATAATTTGTGTTATAAAGAATAGTTGGTGTTAATATTCAGCAAAAATATACATATTAATTAAAAATTATATATTTAAAAAATAAGAAATCTAAGAAATCGTGCATTTTCCTGACATTTCTGGCACCTTTTTGTTAATTATTGCATAATAATCATAATAATCGTGAATATTTTTGACATTATAATGGTTTACAATACTACTACAGTACTACTCTGTATAATCTGAATATTGACATGTGCCATGCTGGATGTTGTAGTCCTGCTCAATGAGCAAGCGACAAAAACATGACTGCAGCGGCCATTCAAAACGCTGTGTACAAATTAGAGTGAGCAATAACTCAATTGCTGCAGCTAATTCACTCACGACAGAGTCTCAGGTCCAGAAAAGCCAGATAATGCAGTCAAGGCCTGCGGGGAATTGTTGCCCCAAAGCCATCTCATTCAATATAGGTTGGGCTTCCATAGATATTACTCACTAGCTGAACAAGTTGGGCAGACAACCTGCCTCATATTTATGCCACGGTCTTTCACTTTGAAATATAAGGTTCCTCACACATTGGCCAGAAGGGGGTAATGGATGGACCTGGTTGTAATTATTTGCCTGCTGTGAAGGTAGAGGGGTGTATTTCACGGCTTGGCATGTTGGACCTGCCACACATGGACATTGTTGTCACACGGTGTAGAGATAAGGAGACGACAGAAGCCGGCAAGCAACCAGATTGATGGTCTTGTTCACAGAGATCTATTACGCGGCCTGTCTGATCTGAATGGAGCGCTTTTCCTGCGTCTTCTACGATAAATCAGTGCTAAACATAATGCAGTGAAGTTACTAAGCAAACAGGAGTGGACATAATGCTTATCAATGAGCTGTACGATACGCCAAAAACCATTAAACACGGACATTAAAGAACACTGTAAGATCATTTGTCATCCGTGACTGCCGTATTAAATGACGTTTTTAATATAAGCTACTGAACTTAAAATGACTTACTATCAATGATGAGGTTAGAAGATGGTCTACCATAACATTACCACTGAAAAAAATCTGAGTAAATTTAGTTTAAGGTTCATTCATTCATTCATTATCTTCCGCTTTATCCTCTATTAGGGTCGCGGTGGGGTTCCCCATGCCCATCCAAGGGAGAACGTTTCGGGCGCTGGGCAGATACACCCAGGACAGGGCACCAATCTATCACTGGGCACACACTCACTCACACAGACACACTCTATATGGGGCAATTTTGAGAATTCATGTTTTTGATCCATGTTTTTGGACTGTGGGAGGAAACCGGAGAACCTGGAGGAAACCCACACAAACACGGGGAGAACATGGAAACTCCACCCAGATGGGGATTCGAACCGGGAATCCCTAGTGATG
>JAFMOD010000218.1:143169-270495 GCA_019802435.1 Corydoras maculifer
CCCACAGTCCAAAAACATGAATTCAAGGTAAATTGGCTGCCCCTATTTAAATTGCCCCTATTAAGTGTGTGCTCAGTAGTGAGTTGGTACTCCGTACATAGCAGATAATTTTATCCAACGCAATTTACAGATGAGAGAACAAGTAGTTAAGGAGAAACAAGCTACACTGTAATATAATATAAGCCCTGTCCTGGGTGTACCTGGGGAACCCCCCCCCCCCACGACCCCACGACCCCAGTAGAGGATTAGATGGAAGATAATCAGATGAGATAAGATAAACCCAGTTTGACTTTAATATCCAGTCATTTCCTTTGTGGGGAAAAAATCTGGATTTCAATCAGTATGGTGGCACGTCTTTACTGTACGACTTGTATTTATTCATTCATTCATTCATTATCATCTGCTTTGTCCTCTATTAGGGTCGCGGGGGGGTTCCCCATGCCCATCCAGGGGAGAACGTTTCGGGCGCTGGGCAGATAGACCCAGGACAGGGCGTCAATCTATCACTGGGCACACACTCACTCACACAGACACATACACACTCTATATAGGGAAATTTGGAGAACTCAATTGACTTGTTCCATGTCTTTGGACTGTGGGAGGAAACCGGAGAACCCGAAGGAAACCCACGCAGACACGGGGAGAACATGGAAACTCCACCCAGATGGGGATTCAAACCGGGAATCCCTAGCGCTGAGAGGCAAACGTGCTAACCACTAAGCCACCGTGCCACCCGTTGTATTTAAACACCACAAAACCCGGCTTAAGTCAGAAGTATTTTCCAAGCCGGAGTTCAACAGATCAAATTCTCAGCCAGTATTTTTTTTTTTTCATTTTAGTTAAAGAAGGCTTAGTGGTTAGCATGTTCTCCTCTCAGCGCTAGGGATTCCCGGTTCGAATCCCCATCTGGGTGGAGTTTCCATGTTCTCCCCGTGTCTGCGTGGGTTTCCTCTGGGTTCTCCGGTTTCCTCCCACAGTCTAAAAACATGGAGCAAGTTAATTGAATTCTCAAAATTGCCCAATATAGAGTGTGTCTGTGTCTGTGTGAGTGAGTGTGTGCCCAGTGATAGATTGGCGCCCTGTCCTGGGTCTATCTGCCCAGCGCCCGAGACGTTCTCCCCTGGATGGGCATGGGGAACCCCACCGCGACCCTAACAGAGGATAAAGCGGAAGATAATAAATGAATTTTAGTTAAAGATTTGATTAAACAATCTGCTATCAGAGTGAAAAAACAGAGCCAGGATTCGGGTGAGACAGACGTCTCCTTGTTTCTGGATTAGGATGCCAGGTACAGATCCGTCTCCCTGGTGTTAAAGTGACACTGAGCAGGAGAACAGACTGTGCCAGCTCCTGCTGCTCTCTTACTCCCGCATTAGTAGCTTGCTCTGGTGTATATCTCACAACTGCACCGCCGATAAAGGAATGAGTTATTATATACATGTGAACAGAGGACGACTAAACAAGTAGGAATAAAAACAGTGTTTGGCTTACTGATATATATCTCTTCATGCAAACACACGATGCCTTTTACAGATATACAGCGACTCCAACTCGACTTTTTCAGCTTGCGTATCTTGAAATCAGGCGTGGGTTTGCTTCTCAGCTTTCTACATTTAAATGATCACTGATTAGAACCCAGTAATTACAAATTGTAAAAGTAGAACAAAGTTTATACTGGGTAATATGCTCCAACATTCTAAAAACCCTTTGTATAACTAATTAGGAGGTTTGAAATCCACTGTGGCTTGTTTTAGGGCTTCGTTAATTACAGCACTGGCACCTGTGACACGCTCGAGTAACAACAACAACAACAACAGCATAGAGATGTAAGGCCCTGCGTTTTATACATTGTAGTGTGTTCATTTGTAAATGCACTTTCTTGCGGGTCGTTCTGGTCTCTAAGCCTGTGGACAGTAAATGTGAGCGTGCTATTGGACTGATGACGTTAAAGGTTAGGTGGTACCAACAGAAAACACATCTTGCTACATTACAAATGTTCTGTGTTATTATAATACGTTATTATGTCCATCCATTTCTTTATTCATTCATTATCTCCCACTTTATCCTCTAGTAGGGTCGTGGGGGGGGGGGGGGGTTCCCCATGCCCATCCAGGGAAGAACATCTCGGGCGCTGGGCAGATAGACTCAGGACAGGGCGTCAATCCATCGCTGGGCACACACTCACTCACACAGACACACTCTATATGGGGCAATTTGGAGAACTCAATTGACTTGATCCATATTTTTGGACTGTAAGAGGAAACCGAAGAACCCGGAGGAAACCCACGCGAACACAGGGAGAACATGAAAACTCCACTCAGATGGGGATTCGAACCGGGAATCCCTAGTGCTGAGAGGAGAACATGCTAACCACTAAGCCACCGTGCCGCCCCCCCTATTTCTTTATCTTCCGCTTAATCCTCTATTACGTTCGCCATGCCAATGACTTGTGGGATGACACCCCAGACAGGGCACCAATCGATCGCAGGCTACACACTCACCTACTCATACACTATACAGTGAATTTAAAGCACCCAATTCACCCTCAATTTATGTTTTTGGACTGTGGGAGATGAGCGGCACGGGGGCTTAGTGGTTGGCATGTTCTCCTCTCAGCACTAGGGATTCTCGTTTGGATCCCCGTCTGGGTGGAGTTTCCATGTTCTCCCCATGTCCGCGTTGGTGTTCTCCGGGTTCTCCGGTTTCCTCCCACAGTCCAGAAAACATGGATCAAGTCAATTGAGTTCTCCAAATTGCCCCATATAGAGTGTGTCTGTGTGAGTGAGTGTGTTCTCAGTGATAGATTGGCGTCCTGTCCTGGGTGTATCTGTCCAGCGCCCAAAAACACCACCTCACAGGTTCCTCATCTGCTTACAGCCGATTCAACCACCACCATAAAGAACCCCCTCTCCCCTCTTTATTGGGGTTCCTTTGTTAGATCTTAACCACCTACGGAGTTTTTGTGCCTGTTCAACAAATTAATTTAAACGAGTCCAATCCTCGGTATTTTAAATACCCCATAAACTGCCTATAAGCTTATCTTATAGACATATGGATCACATTTGCCGTGTCATCTCTCACTCCCATGAGCATTGGAGGCATTAGTTAAAGGGCCCTGGAGGGTGAACAACATGGTAAGTGAATCTGCAGCCTCCCTCAAGTCTAAAGTGGAGGTGAAGAGGTTTTAAAGATCTCCTGGGGACTCGATGGGACATGTTTGGATTTTTCATGGGCTGTCTGCTTGAAAGTCCTGCATACAGCTAAACGAGACGTGGACGTGAACGCGGTCCTGAACGTCTCTCAGCGAATGAGTGAATGAAATGCACGCCATGTATTTGTTTTTTTGTCATCTTGTTCCCCTCTCTTCCTCCAGATGTAAAAGCGGATACTTCGGGCCACGATGCTTGCAGCCAGAGCCCCTGCGGCTGCGCATGCCCAAACCTACTGAAAGTATGTTGACCTCACGCAGAGGACTGGCGTTCTGCTGTCAGCACCGCAGTGTGTCGCGGTGGACTCTTTAGTGTTGCAGTGGTGCTGACAGCTGGACTCTATTGTCTCTGCTTTCCATAGTGCTGCTCTTGTTCTAATTTCATGTTTTCTCTGCTTTCTCTCCCTCTCTCTCTCTCTCTGTCCCTCTGCCCCTCCTTTTTTGTTGCATTTCTCCTCCTCCTCCTCCTCCTCCTCCTCCTCCATTCATGTCTCTTCTTCCTGTCCCTGCCCTCCTTTTCTGTGGTTCTGTTTCTTTCCATCAGGTGTCCAAATGACTTTACTGGTGATCGCTGTCAAACCTACGTTATGGCCAGTTTCTACCGTATGTCCATTTCTATTTCTGTCTGTCAGTGCTGCATGCCGGAGCTGCTGCTTAGAATGAGCTCCTTGGTGCTTTCTAATAGTGGATGCTGTTCTTTATGCTCAAACAAACTGCCATACTGTCTCCGTTACTCTGTGGTGCTTTATGCATCATCATCGTCATCATCATAATCATCATCATATAGTAATACTCTCATTTAGAATCCAAACCATGTCGGTACTTAACATCAACCATGTGCATGGTTCTGAATTTGACTGCATGTGTTTCTTCAGGACGTTCTCCAGGTTTGGTTAGTAAGCCATAATTACATGCATCTGATGAGTCTACTGTATGCAGGATTACCAAAAACGATGTAACCGAATAGCCACTAAAAAAGTTCGGACTAATAACCAGTACTAACTAAAACAAACCCAATTAAAGGTTTTAAAATACATGTAATCATTTAATAAACCCGAAACGAGAAGGTTAATACATTAATGTGTTTGCATTAACTCTTACCAGTTGCATCGTGCCGATGTTAACAGTAGCTATTAACATTAGTTGTGATTTTTTTGCAGACAGACACTCAACATAAAGAACTAAAAATCCTCTGAAGAGGAAAATTAATCAAGAGACAAACTAGAGCTCACTGCACACACGTGTAACTACGTTTCAGAGTCCAGCCCTCAGCTCAATAAATCTAAAGGCCCTAATCTTAATGTATTAGATTATTCCAACCCTAATTTTAGAACCAAAATACTTTATTGATCCCAGGGGGAAATTGCTAATTTTTTTAATTATTTAACTAATTTAATAGCTTTTCTTCCTAATATTGGCTAGTTATATACCTCGTACGATGCTGCCATCATAACCTGTATTTAGACAATGACTATGACCATAGACGACTCAGATTAAACCTTGATTAAACTGGGATTATACTCCAATCAGCATATCAGGTTTGAGTACATACATTACACCATTTCAGTCGGCTTCATTCAACCAAAATGAGCCTCCCTTGAGGGAAAGATCTTCCAGATACCCTCATGTCCATTGTAGTTCCCAGACTCACCCCTTAATTATAGTCAGGTGATGAATTGCATCTCTTCCCTCAGGTAACAAGCTTTAACCCTGCTCCACACGGCTTGCTCTACCTCACATGTTCACCAACTATGGAATTAGGCCAAGAAAAGGTGGAGCAGAGGAAGGACTTGGGCTTGACAGTTCATAGCCCCAGGTTATTGGCACCTACGTACGGCCGCGCTTCACACAGAACCGTGGCTTTGTACTTTCATCAGCGTTGCTATGCTGGCACTGTTTACCTTTCAACATGACCCCTGTGTTAACACATGTTTATTTGCGAGAGGACAGCAGATAAATCATGCCAGGATGGATGTAAACAAAACCTTGGAATGACTAGAAGATTACGGAACTATACCTGGCTGAAAACAGATTTCCTGTCCAAATAATAGAATAAAGGAGCTGTAATTTATGGGATGACACTAAGAAGGTAATCGAAATGGCGCACAGCGAAAAGTATAATTTGACACGGAGCCTATTAACATGTCATGTTGTGTCCTGACATGGGATTTATACCTGCAGAATGGTTACCTTTGTTCAGGTCACCTATCAAGTCTTTGCACGTTAGTTTTTGTTACTCGCTGCACTGTCGAAATCTAGGATCGGTTTTCTAGGCTTGTTTTGGGAGGTCCGGTGCAGAGTGCCTGCATAATTAGAGACAATGCAGGTAGCATTAACCCACCATCTTAAACACATTGGTTATGTTTCATTTTAAAGGTGTTATTTGTGCGTCTTGTTAGTGTCATCAGGTAAATCATCACCTGAGGAGGGTGATTCCTGCCCCAATTCAGCACATTGATGGAGGTTTTAGGTCGTCTTTAGCGGTTTTAGATTAGTTAAATAAAATAATGCTTCGAAATAAACCATGTGGATGAGTTTCAGAAACCTAGACCTACATTCAAAATGTATATTATAGGATGTAAAGAGTTCATCTGTTAAAAAAAAACTATTTCTATTAAACTAGGTATCATTTCAGACACAGGTGGGTAGTTTTAACTAATGATAGAAGCAAATTCTCCCATGTGAGGTCAGTTTTTTTTGGTATTAGAACACAGGGTCAGTCATGATACAGCCCCTCGGAGCAATGGGGGTTTGGGGTCTTGCTGAAGGACCCACAAATGTAAATTCAGTGAGCAGATGAACACAGGAGAGGATACTAATCCATTGCAGGGCACACGCACAATATATAGGGGCAATTTAGAGCAGCCAGTTTATCTTGCATCCATGTTTTTGGACTGTGCGAGGAAACCGGAGAACCCGGAGGACACCCACACAGACACGGGGAGAACATGGATACTTACCCAGATTGGGATTTGAGCCCTAATCTTTGGTCTTAAAGTAAAAGTATTAGTTCATTCACAGTTAACGCCCCCCGTTCCATGTTTTAAATCAAGTTCTGTAATGAGGTATGAGGTTGTCGAGGGTCTTTAATATTCAGCTGTCTTTAACATAAACATGTAATAACGAATTGCAGGGAAAGCAACATTTCAATGATATTAAACATTTATAAGATGATATGTGGGATAAACAACGGGTCTGAGCATTTCATGTGTCAGGTCATTAAAGCCCACACCTGCTTTCTTTTATTTTATAGAGCTATAAAGTATTCAGTTTATCTTTAACATGAATAATTTTTGGCTTCGTTAAAAAGCTAACAGATCGGTTTCTATTCGAGTTGTTTATCATTAAAAGTGTCTCAAAGATGGTTATGCTGAAGTCGTATCATGTTGCAACAACACATCCCCGCAGCAGGTTGTCGTCATGGTGGGTCTCCTGACCTTAATACTGTGTGCGGGTTCATTAAATAGGTTTATAGGTTTTTGTTTCGCTGCGCTGGTGTTTAACAGGTTTTGCTGTAAAACTGGAACCTGTGATGCCTTGAAAATCAACAATAACGGCTTTAGTGTCAAAACACATTTGGGATTTCTGATTGTTGTGTTAAGAATAACTCACACCAGTCAGTTTGTTTTGATTAGACAAGTGTGTTTTTTGCAGATGAACTCTTTATATATATAAAAGGCAAAGGGAATAAAGTGCTCTAATAAGGTGCTGGAACATTATCTGTGAAAGAGATGGAATGTTATTGTTGGTGTAATAAGCTTCTCATATTGTCATCACCAAAATGCATGTATTGTAAAGGTCATTGACAATCAAAAGGCCTAAAAGAAGCTTGTAGATAGATCTGAATCTCTCATCAGATGATGGGTCGTCAAGTGTAATTATAAGCGCTCAGCCTAGCCACTTAACAAAAATCCCTGTGATTACTGAGCCAAGCGGTTTAATGCACAAGAAGAACAAAAATGGACCGGGAACTGAACCCTGGGGAACCCCTGTAGTAAAATGATAAAAAAAAGACCGCTTCAGTATGACTGGACTGGAAATTGTAGGAACCATGTCAGATTGCAGTGTCTGTGGCCTAATTCAGTGAAAATGGAAATAACTAAGCACCTCAGTTAGCCAGGGTCTCAGATGAGTGAGCTGTCCTAACAACCATGGGGATCTGCAGCAGTCTGTGTTCAGCTGTCTGGAGAAAGTCTAAAGCCCTGCAGAGGAGCAGTCTACTAACTCCAGCTCCAGCGGCACAGTGCGTGAAGTGTAATGAGGGCAATTGGCTGTACCACTCACATTGTCACATTATTAGGTTTATTAGCAATTGCAGAAAAATAATACTCTATGAATCTGATCGTTATACTTCATACTTAAACTGTTTATGTAACTATGTGATGTAATGTGTCTTTTATAGCGGGACCACCCAAACATAGATTACCAACATTCGTTATAGAACATTCGTTATATACCGGCAATGAAGGGATTAGATTACATACATAATCCAGATTTGTAAGAGTGGCCCAATGTATCTGTAAACCTTTACTGCTGCAATTTAAAATATTCACGTTTCATTAAAAATACACATCAATCTCACAGCAAACAAGAAAGTTAGAAATGCAAAGAGTCCAAATAGATGTAATGCTCTCATCATCTAATTATACAGAGTGCTTACTCTTACATACTTCCATAAAAATTCATTTGATGTAGAACCAACAGAGAACCATTTTGGCTCTAAGACAACAGAATATAATTAGGTGGCTATATGCAGTTGTGTAAGCTGTAATCGCTCGACATATTACGGGTTTATTAATCAGCTTTATTCAGGTTTTACAAGTTTCAATATTTGAATAAATAGAATCTAATCATGTTGAAACAACCGACATAGTGAGTTATGTAATGCATCCGTTACTAACAATTTGTCAATAATGCTCTAATCACATTGTATTATACGTATGATATCAATAATTGTTTTATATAATAAGTAACGAAGCTGTTATCCCTTTAAATAAACACATATTCACGTCGCCTTTAACAAGTTATCAGTTTACATTTCAATATTTGTCCAATTTGGAACCGTGGAGCAGAAGGTAAGATCTGTTGCTAACACAATGCTCAAAGTAAAGATGTAAAAATCTTTAGGATGTAGTTAAACATATATAATACGGAACGGGCGACACGGTGGCTTAGTGGTTTAGCACGTTCTCCTCTCGACGCTAGGGATTCCCGGTTCGAATCCCCATCTGGGTGGAGTTTCCATGTTCTCCCCGTGTCCGCGTGGGTTTCCTCCGGGTTCTCCGGTTTCCTCCCACAGTCCAAAAACATGGATCAAGGTCAATTGAGTTCTCCGAATTGCCCCATGTAGAGTGTGTTTGTGTGTGTGAGTGTGTGGCCAGTGATAGATTGGCGCCCTGTCCTGGGTGTATCTGCCCAGCGCCCGAAACGTTCTCCCCTGGATGGGCATGGGGAACCCCCCCGCGACCCTAATATAGTATAAAGCGGAAGATAATGGATGTATGAATAATACGGAATGAATCCTGTATTGCAGAGCATGCACCCAAAATATCAGCAAGCTTAACAACTAAAAATCCAAAGTATTATATACATTTCCTTAAAGCTGATCTTTTAAAAATATGTAAAAGTAAAAATAATGTTTACGGACTAACTTAGTAGCGATCGAAAGTTAGGACACACCGCCTTTGTACTTTTGCAGAAGTTCATTCATCCATCCATTATCTTCTGCTTTATCCTATATCAGGGTCGCGGGGGGGTTCCCCATGCCCATTCAAGGGAGAACGTTTCGGGCGCTGGGCAGATACACCCAGGACAGGGTGCCAATCTATCACTGGCCACACACTCACACACAAACACACTCTACATGGGGCAATTTGGAGAACTCAATTGACTTTAACCATGTTTTTGGACTGTGGGAGGAAACCGGAGAACCTGGAGGAAACCTACGCGGACACGGGGAGAACATGTGAAACTCCACCCAGATGGGGATTCGAACCGAGAATCCCTAGTGCTGAGAGGAGAACATGCTAACCACTAAGCCACCGTGCTGTCCAATTGCAGAAGTTTGATATATATATAATATTTAACACACATGCTTATATTCAGAACGTTTTTATTTATTAATGTGTTAGGTTTTTGCTATCTAACCTCTAACATAGAACTAGAACATTTAAAGTTAAATTATCCTACAATGACTGTAAACTTAACCCCAAAGTAACTCTTTTTATTAACTGGTATAGAAACGATGAGCACTAACCCGACTGCATTTACATTCATAACCTTACATAATGGATCACTGCCAAACCCAACTACGCAACTCGCAGTGTATTTGTTGATCATTATAATTCCCTCCATAGCCCCATTTCCTACCTATTAATCTAGAAACACATTCTAGCCTATAGGGCAGCAAGTGGCATGCCTGCCTGCCCCGGCATGCTCTAACAGCTCGCTGTTGACATAACACTCTGGCGCTTCTGAGCGCGCTCAGCTGCAACATTGTTCTTCTCTTACTGCCTGACTCACCCTTCTAATGGCTTCTCACGCCACTCACGCAATGCTCATGTGGGCCTCTGTATGTTGGAATATCTGTCTCTTAAACTGATCTGTTGTGTTTCCCCCCCGCTACCTGTCACCTTGCTGTAATGGCAGAGTCTCTGGGGATTGAATTTATGGGTATGGACTGAATTTTCATCTTGATTCTCTATTTAACTTGAGCTGTATTTTTGCCACTGCGATTGCCATGCCTCCACCATCACTTCTCTCCTGTGGGCTCGAAAGCAACTGAAGACCTTCACAAACAAACCCATCTGTCTGTCAGCACTTGCCATGTTAAATTTAAACGCTATTTTATGGTGGCAGCATGAGAATTGGTATCTGCTGCCCTTATTTTGAAAGGATAAGGTAGGACGGGGAGTCCATTTCTTTTTTTATTCTCCTTAATAGTATTTGATGGGGTTCGGGTCAGAGCTCTGTGCAGGCCAGTGCAGATCTTCCACTCCAAACTCACCCAACCACGAATTTATAGATCTTATTTATGCACTGCGGTACAGAAGCAAAAAGGGCCTTCCCCAAACTGTTCCCACAATGCATACAGTGGTCAAAAATCCTTGAAGAAAGTTTGGACACACCTGCTTTTTGCCCCATTCTCTATTTCCTCCACTTACCATACAGACGGTCTGCCTTTAGAACAATATGTATCACTGAAAAAGTAACAGTTTGTGCTTCGGATACCTGAAATACCGTTACAGTACCAATCAAACGTTTGGACACGCCCCCTTTTGCTCCATGTTATCAGTTCCACTTATTGTAAAGATCCATCCATCCATTATCTCCCGCTTTATCCTCCATTAGGGTCAAGGGGAGGGTTCCCCATGCCCATCCAGGGCAAGATTTCGGGCACCCAGGACAGGACGCCAATCTATCGCTGGGCACACTCACTCACACAGACACACTCTATTTGGGGCAATTTGGAGAATTCAATTTTCGGACTGTGGGAGGAAACCGGAGAACCCGGAGGAAACCCATGCGGACGTGGAAAGAACATGGAAACTCCACCCAGATTGGGAGTCAAACCGGGACCCCCTAGTCCTGAGAGGAGAACATGCCAACCCCTAAACCACCGTGCCACTATCGTAAAGATGAACATTGTAATTCTCTGTAGTTCTACAATTACAGACCGTAGTCCATCTGTTTTTGGTCAGCACATCACTGAACATCACACAGAACACAGGTATCTTTTGGGTGGTGGATTGTTTATTGTCAGTTCTGCAGTGACACTGATGTGGTGAGGGGCTTTTAGTGCAGCAGTGCTGCTGGAGTTTCATTTCTCCACCTCAGTTTTTACACAGTATGTACTGTAGAACACAAACAGATGGACTACAGTCTGTAAATGTAGAACTACAAAGAATGTTCATCTTTACGATAAGTGGAACTGATAACATGGAGCGAAAAGGGGGCGTGTCCAAACTTTCGATTGGTACTGTAACAGTATTTAAGGTATCCGAAGCTCAAACCGTTACTTCAGTGAAACAAAGGCAGAAACAGCAGGCTCTTTATGATCTCCTCTGTAAAATGCACCTCAGGTGCTGGGGCTTAACGACTGCCCCTAATCCCCTTTCTTCGAGCCTGATGCAGGGGTTATTTCCATAAACCTCCGCAGCCTGTCATTTGCATCTTAGCGAGCACAACAAGCGAACAGCTTAAAGTGAATTTGTTTGTACAACTGTGCTAAGAGTGTAAATAAGTTCCACCTGGCGAGCGCCGACCCGAGCTGCGTCTCCCGCCCGTCAACCCTGCCATCGTATAAACTTCCCCAAGCCTCCCCAGCCGAGCTTGATTACACTATTAGCCATCATCCTTTTTAAACCCGTGGCTTGTTTACTAAACACCGGGTGAAATCTCACGAGTTCGACATGTTTTGAAGTGGGGACGGGATGACGTGAATGGACACGGGGTTCTACACCCGAGCTCAACGATGGCCACTTCACTCAGACTCCTTTATTTAATAAAGTTGATTTAAAGATAAAGTGATCATGTGATCTATTTTGCCTACTGTGCTTTGCACACAGAGGAGTGTGTCCTCCACATTTAATCCGGAGCAGTGGGCAGCCCTGTGCACGGCGCCCGGGGAGCAATTAGGGTTAATTACCTTGCTCAAGGGCACTCCAGCCGTAGAATTGGTGGGAATGGGAATCGAACCAGGGACCTTCAGGTCGCAAAGTTTTTTGGAATTAACCTTAAGTCTACAACCACCCCATGAGGACAATAATGACAAGTGCTCCAGATAAGAGCCCATCGCCTTTTCATCTTCCTTTCTTTTCATCTTGCTTTACATTGGACTTCCTCCATCACTCTCTTTATTCCTTCCCCACGTCCTCCACCGTGTCCTGTATATCTCCCGATGACTTTTTTGCCACCCTCTCACTGCAACCTGAGCCTCAACTCGTTCTCCTCTCTGAATTTGGACACCATCTATGTTTGGTTTCGCTGGCTCTGATTTCGTTTTCAGTTATTGAAACGTTCTCATCTCTGCTCTGCCGGATCTGGCATGCCAGGCATCGTTTTAGTGCGCTGGCTCAGTTGTTTGTTTGTGCTTGTTTTCTTTTAGGAGAAGACAGTTTAATGCTGGATAAACTCTTACAGAAGGAACAAACAGCTGTAGTCAAACGTTTGCATCTCATAGACGTGTTTCCACAGCACTTTTTTCTGGTCGATTGATTAGACACTGGTGCACATTGAATGTAAAAGCCTTAAAATGGTGTACAAATATTATTATAGAAATGTAATAAAAATAAATGTGAAAAAGCCTTTAACTGTTATCACGCTCCATTATAAACACATGCAAACTTCTGAGCACAGCTGTGTTTAGTCTGATGTGCCAAACGTATGCCAGCATTACAGTTTAACTACCACTCTGTCTACCAGATTATTAGGTTCAGGTTTTAATTGTTTAACAATGGACTCATTTCATATACATGTTTCATATTGTGTAAGCTATATTGTGTTCTACTTAAAAAGTCTATATTATTAGGAATAACCTGTGGCCTATAATCTCATCATGAATCACATCAGCCTCTCAGTGCTGGGGATCCAGGTTTGAATGCCGATCTGGGTGGAATTTTCCTGTTCTCCTCATGTATTTTCCCAAGTTCTCCAGTTTCCTCTCACAGTCCAAAAACATGGATTCAATGTGAATTGGCTGTTCTAAATTGCTCCTATGTACTGTGTGTGTGTGGGTGGCCCCTATATAATGTGTGGATTGGCACCCTGTCCTGGGTGTATCTGCCCAGAACCCGAAATATTTCCCCTGGATGGGCATGGGCACCCTCCCCCCCCAGGAATCCTGTTGATGTCGGCATTTACATTGCATTAAGTCCAAAGAAAAATAAAAAAGGGTTTACCTCAAACCTGGATGCTTGCCCTATATGATTACATTATATAGCCATTACTGAACCAGCTTCGATTACGCTCGTCTCTAGTGAAAATCTAGACCCAAAAATATGGAAAAATTGAATCAAGGCTGAAAAATATCACCGTATCTCTTTAACATGGGGTAAATACACTTTTGCGCTTTTTTCCTGCTGTAATTCTATTGGGGTACCACCATTAAGCACACTATGTAGTAAATTAGTCTGAAATATAATGCCCTCCAGTGGACAAAAATGTCTACGAAATCAAAGAGATAGGTTCATTTGAGCCTGCAGGGATTCCCTCGGCACAGTCTGAGCCTGGCTTGATAATGATGCACACTGTATGGCCTACTCAAGCATTTTCCACTGCTGAGCCGATCCTTTAGAGAGCGGAGCCGAGGGCCTGGGCATGTTCCATCGCTGTAATTAACGATCGGCCTCATGTGGCAGGAAAGTGTGCGGATCCTCAGCACTGTGGCACAACCCGAGTCATTCTTCACAAGAACAGCACATAGAAAGTGCAAACCTGGCCCAGGGGTAGCGGTGCTTAGGACTTAACCTGTGTATTCCCACTACAGCAGTTAGAAAAAGTTCTGTGGGTGAGGACGGGGGGGACTGAAGGGATGAGAGGGAAAGTTCTGATGTCTGGTCCGGTCTGTATTAGTTTGTAACTGTATTGCTGGTTTTGCGCAGAGGCGGAAGAGCTCTATCAGAAGAGAGTCCTGACAATCACAGGCATCTGCGTGGCTCTGTTGGTGGTGGGCATCGTTTGCGTGGTGGCCTACTGCAAAACCAAGTGAGTACATCGCATAGCAACCACAACAAAGAACTTAAGCACGTAGACCTCATACTGTAAAGCCATCTTTCACCAACAAGGTGCCAGTGCAGGTTTCACAGTCACTGTCCTACCTGGAAACCAGGACTCAGACCTGGTTATTTTATAGATTATTTCATTGCATTGGTGTTGTGGTTGAGACTAAAAGAATTGATTCCATTGAGTGAATTGAATAAGCCTCCTTTTAGAAAGGTCAGGACTCTTTAACGTCTAAGTGATTCCTCATGCTTCCTCAATAGGGTTGAGATGATTAAAAAAGTTATTCTATCTATTAATCCAAGATCGTCTCAACATCGTCGTGACAACATGCATCTGAAAACCACGCCCGTAACTTTACACACAACAAATCCAAAGTTACACTTCCAGCATTCTTGTCTGTTTTTAAATCTAGTTTCCTTTCGGGCTGCACGGTGGCTTAGTGGTTGGCATGTTCTCCTCTCAGCGCCAGGGATTCCCGGTTCGAATCCCCATCTGGGTGGAGTTTCCATGTTCTCCCCGTGTCTGCGTGGGTTTCCTCCGGGTTCTCCGGTTCCCTCCCACAGTTTTCCAAATTGCCCCATATAAAGTGTGTTTGTGTGTGTGAGTGAGTGTGTGCCTAGCAATAGGTTGGCGCCCTGTCGTGGGTGTATCTGCCCAGTGCCCGCCATTATATACTTATGTGGGCGGCACGGTGGCTTAGTGGTTAGCATGTTCTCCTCTCAGCGCTAGGGATTCCCGGTTCGAATCCCCGTCTGGGTGGAGTTTCCATGTTCTCCTCGTGTCTGCGTGGGTTTCCTACGGGTAGATTGGCGCCCTGTCCTGGGTGTAACTGCCAAGCGCCCGAAACGTTCTCCCCTGGATGGGCATGGGATACCCCCCCCGCGACCCTAATACAGGATTAAGCGGTAGATAATGGATGAATGAATGAATTATCAAATGTCTCTATGCAGCAATTTATACTTATGTAGTTATTTAATATTTTGTGTAATAAAGAATTTTATATTAATATTTTGTGTGACTTATTTAGCTATAATCTTTTTTTAAGAACAAAATTTTTTTTTTGTGTTTAGATTAAATACACAACAAAGTAAATTATTATTAAAGGCAATTATAGTGCCAGCAAAATCTGCAATCTCAACCCTGTTCCTGAACCACTGTTTAACGATGTGAGGCTGATGAATTCTGCCATTCTGCCTGGAATAAGGAACCATATACCAGATTCTGCTGCTCAACTGATTTAATCCGTTTAAGGCAATTTAAGATCATAATGTTTAAAAGTCTAGGGTTTTTGGCCAGACACTGTGCATCAGTAAATTGACTGAATATGACCAAAGATTTGCCTTTTAAGCCAAGAGACCATGAACCATTGCTGGTCCCCCTGAACATGCACTGACACCGAGTGGATTGAAACGTGTTAATACTGTAGCTCGGCATTATTGGATATGTGTTCTGTGGTCAATGTGATTCTGGGTCAGTGTCCAAAAGAGTGACGCTGCCTTACTATAGCCTGCCCCCTAGGAAACAGAGGAAGAAGATGCACAATCACCTGAGGCAGAACATGTGTATGGATCACCCCAACCGCAGCCTGGCCAACGGGCCCAACCATCCAGGCCCAGGCCCGGAAGAAATTCCTATGGTGGATGTAAGTCTCTTTTATGTCTCGTTTCGAGTACCTTAAATAGGAATTGGATTTGTGAGCCCGATAATGTGTCGTCCTCCGTTTTGTAGTATATCTCAAAGAACATCCCATCCACTAAGCGAGTGATGAAAAGTGGAGCTGAGCAGTCGTTTCCTGGCAGCCGTCATTCATCTCGATCCCACAACTCCTCCACCCGAGCCCACTCCACCACACAGAGGTCTGACATTTGATTCATGATGTTTATGTCTAAGCTCAAAACAGCTGAACCATTAGGAGACATATATTCACATAAGGATTTAGATAACAGTGTTGTTTCAGCCCAGTAATCAGCCTGTTTATCATGTATACTGCTATTAATATATATATATATATATTTTGTGTTTGCATAACTATAAAATAGACCGAGTGGTGCAACGCTCACGTGAAGCTGGAGGATTAATCTAAAGATTTATATTTGTACCTGACAGTACCGTTGTGTTCAGTATTAAATCAGTTGTGTGGATGTAGGGAATCCTTTACATCTTGCTTTTTCTAACTTTATAAATGTATTAATTTATATACATTATTTATCTATAATATAAAAACTTAAGGGCGGCACGGTGGCTTAGTGGTTAATAAATTCTCCTCTCAGCACTAGGGATTCCCGGTTCGAATCTCCATCTGGCTGGCGTTTCCATGTTCTCCCCGTGTCCACGTGGGTTTCCTCCGGGTTCTCCAATTTCCTCCCACAGTCCAAAAACATGGATCAAGTCAATTGAGTTCTTCAAATTGCCCCATATAGAGTGCGTTTGTGTGTGTGAGTGAGTGTGTTCCCAGCGATAGATTGGCACCCTGTCCTGGGTGTGTCTGCCCGGCGCACCAGACATTCTCCCCTGGACATGGGGACCCCCCCCCCCCCCCCCCCCCCNTCCTGCAGGTTGTGGTTGGAATGAAACTGCTTGAAAAGTAATCACTTTTTGGTTCGGAGATGGAGGCTAGTCCATTTTCATTGATTTAAGGTAACTTGGCTGCTCTAAATTGCCCCAGACACGGTGGCTTAGTGGTTAGCATGTTCTCCTCTGAGCACTAGGGATTCCCGGTTCCAACCCTTATCTGGGTGGAGTTTCCATGTTCTCCCCGTGTCGGCGAGGGTTTCCTCCGGGTTCTCCGGTTTTCTTCCACAGTCCAAAAACGTGAATCAAGTCAATTGAACACTCCAAATTGCCCCATATAGAGAGTGTGTGAGTGAGTGAATGTGCCCAGTGATAGATTGGCACCCTGTCCTGGGTGTATCTGCACAGCGCCCAAAACGTTCTCCCCTGGATGCCCCCCCCCTGCGACCCCAGTAAAAGGATAAAGGATAAAGCGGAATAGATGATGGATGGATGGAAATTGCCCCATATAGAATGTGTGTCTGTGTGCGTGAACCAGCCAATTGGCTTTTTTACCTCCCATGCGGCCCCTACTTACCCCAGCACCCTTACCCCCCCAGCACCCCAGCAGGTTGTGGTTGGAATGAAACTCAAACTCAACACGATGTTTAATCTTCAGGATCAAAGCCGGTGATCCCTGTTTATACACTTTAGCATTAAGATAATACAAACGGAGTACTCGACTTTTTAAAGCTCTATTTTGGAAGCGTGCGCCTCTGTAGGTTCACTCTTTAAAGAGTGGACAGGTCAGGCTGAGTGCAGCTGCTTGAAAGTAATCACTTTTTGGTTCGGAGATCGAGGCGAGTCCACAGCCAGCTGTATTTACAGTTATCTCTCCTCTGCCGGCCACCCCCGCCGTCGAGCACCAGCCAAAACAGCAGGATTTATACCGCACGGGGTTCATTGAGTCAACAAGAGCTGAACAACACGTTATCTCTGGGGGCTCTGCGGATCTCCTGTGTATCCCTCTCTCCAACACATCGCTCGCTTCCCCCAGGCTCTTTAAAAGGCTCTAATAAAATCGACCATTATTAATTTCCCACGTCTCACGACTCACGTTCCTCTTTCTGTATGAGAAGCCTATTTAATACAATGGAAATATGACTTTACATTGATTCAAGGTGAATTGGCTGCTCTTAATTTGCCAATCTAAATTGCCCCATATAGTATGTGTGCCTGTGTGAGTGAGTGTGTGCTCAGTGATGGATTGGCACCCTGTTCTGACGTTATCTGTATCTGCCCAGCGCCCTAAATGTTCTACCCTGGATGGAACCCACCTGTGACCCTAGTCTCTAGTGTTGGATTAAGGGGAAGGTAATGTAATGAGATAATGAGATAATGAGATATTATTGTATCTGAGTGGTGTGGAAGCATCGTGGTTTGAATCCCACCCTGAGTTGGAGTTCCATGTTCCTCGAGAGTCCAAAAACATGGATTTAAGCTGAATTGGCTGCTCTAAATTGCCCAATCTAAATTGCCCCATATAATATGTGTTTCTGTGTGAGTCAGTGTGAGCTCAGTGATAGATTGGCACCCTGTTCTGACGGTATTTGTATCTGCCCAGCGCCCTAAATGTTCTACCCTGGATGGAACCCACCTGTGATCCAAAAACATGAATTTAAGGTGAATTGGCTGCTCTAAATTGCCCCTTTTTAAATATAATGTGTGAATGAGTGTGTGCCCAGCACCCGAAACGTTCTCCCCTGTATGGGTGACCCTAGTAGAGGATTAAGCAGAAGATAATGAGATGAGTTAAAAGGGTTATAAAGAATTCAGCCTTCAGTTACACAAACCAAAAGAACATCAGTGTTTATCTAAAATCAAATACAGACGAACAAATCATCATCGAAGCACCGAACAAAAGCACATGTGCAACACTAACTAACACATTCACAAACCTTATAAAATGATTACTGGCAAAGGGACGTTTTATAAAGTACAGCTAACTGTGACGTAGATTAAACAGAATTGTTTCCTGATACGGCATTTCATTTGCCTCTCTATAACTCGGGGTGTAATCAGGGTCCGAATCAGCTATAGAGGCTTCAAAATGGAACTCTGCGAACTCTCCGAGGCCACACAATTGGGATAACCTCTGCACATTTTTAACAAGCCGTTTATTTAATGGTTTCTATCAAATTGGCAGGTTTATTGACCAAGTGCACTATGAGAGGGAGAATGTGTATGCAGGAAATGTAGTAATCACATCTGTCCGAGCGCTGTGGTTACACTTAAACTGCACGACACTGGCTGACATCATTATTTATGGCAGTGTTAACATCTGTTCTCATTTGCAGAGTTTCTCAGCTGCTGGTTATTAATCTACGTGGGTTTTTTTTGTGAAAAGGGGAAAGCCTGTTTGGATCGTCAAATAACAAACTCTACACAAACATTAAAACGTGCTTTCTCCACTCACGCTTCATTTTACTAGCTGTATGTACAATATAGGTTGGCTTTGTAGTTCTATGATCACAGACTGCGGGACATCTGGTTCTCTGTAGCGCATGTTTTCGTCTCTGTTAAGCTGTGTTTTAATGGGATGGTAGTATTTGGCTGGAGGTTCTTTCTTGGTGGTGCAGTGATGCTGATGTAGTGGTAACCCTCCCGTGGTCCCGTAGTAATGGTCCCACTCGTTTTAGATTGGAAAATTATAGCACTGAGATGTCTGATCTAAATGAACTACAGCAAAACATGCTTAATGCCCCACCACATCAATGTCATAACTGTTTCTGTCTCTTACAAAAAAGCCTACAGATCCCCCATTTTTCTCCCCACTTGCAGGTATGTGTCAGCACTGACCACACCAGCCCGCTTGTCTCCAGTGGACTTCCATTACTCACTGCCCCCGCAGGTGCCTACCTTCCAGATCACATCTCCAAACGCCAGCCACGCCATGTCCCTGCCGCCGGCTGCTGGCAGCCCCTACCCACCAGAGGAAGACCAGCCACTGCTGCGCTGCTACCAGATGCCTCTGCACGAGGCCCAGAGGCACGAGCCCTACCAGCAGCGGACACAGCAGCAGCGGGCACGCTCCTACCTGCAGGACAGTGCAGGCAGTCTGCCCTCCAGCCTGTACCGGCTGGCCCAGGATGACGACGAGTATGAGAGCACGCAGGAGTACCCACCCTCGCTGGAGCAACCAAAGAGAAGCAGCGGACACTGGCGCAGGTCCAGACTGAACGGCCACGTGGCCCCACGGGGTTACCGGCCGCCCCGGGACTTGGGCTCGCGCAGCTGCCTGTCAGATAGCGAGTCAGAGGAAGGCGAAAGCACTCCCTTCCTCAGCATGCAGAACATGAACTCGCCTGAGCCCTCAGCCATCTACAGGCCCGCACCGGCCGCACACAACACACGGACTTCCCAATCACAGAGCAGACACACGCAACAGCACGCGAGGTCCAAAGCGGACGGCGGCGCCCACTAAAGACACAGGCCACCTACCCACCCTACGAAATCTATATACCTATAGACCTGCACCTATAAGAAATATTTTTTATTTTATATAACTAACAGATATTCTAAGCAAATGAAATATTTATTTTCATTTTAGCAAAAAAGTTGTCTACTAGTTAACAGCAAAGACTTTTTTATAGGGAAAACTCTATTTATATGTACATTTTGATTTACAGCATAAAAGAGACGTGCCAATTTTTTCACAACTTAAAGAAATAGAATAATATTGTGGTGCCTTTTGCTGTTTGCCGATGCCAGAGGGCCAGTGGAGTTTTTGTAGCCTTTCTTATAAGGACACCTCATTTTTTATACACACTTTTGTTTTTCTTTCGTTCTTTTTTTTTTTTTTTGATTTCCTCGTTCTTTTCCAGATTGTGTTCGGGTGGGAGCTGAATTGACAGTGTGAGCAGTGACATTGCCCCCCCTGTCCCTTTCCACATCATGCAATATAAATCACTCCTAAGGTATATGTTTACAAAAATAGAACTCACATGTCCAGTGATTGTGTTACTTTTCTAACTGAAACTCAGTGACGAGTGTTCCTAAGAAACGAGAGGGCGATGTGGGTGGACGTCCATCACACACGGGTGAAATATGGGAAGTGGTTGTGGGAGTGCGAGTGCTTGTCCAGGCTGGCGTCTGTCTGAAGTTGAAAATGAGGTTTAGAGACAGAAATAATCCTGTACCTTTGTTGCAGCTGATCAGGAGTGTGTGGTCCAAGTTCAGCGCTGCTCCGACGAACTGCCACTCCATTCCGCGAGTTTGCCCCCTGACCCGTCGCAGGTCTTTTTCTGCTTCTGTGACAACCACAGCTCGAGGGACTGATGCAGTACTGAGAACAAAAAACAGAAAATCACAACAGGTTAATGTGAAAACATTATTTTAGACATATGAACGCACACGGTTGCAAACTTTACCTTTAAAACATTTATCTTTGCTTTAATTAAGTATTAGAATTAGATGTAAGTAATTAGGTGCCACGGTGAAGTAACGGTTAACAGTTCTGCCTCTCAGTACTGAAAAAGCATTCCTCTCAGTCCTCAAAGCAGAAAGACATGGATTTAAGGTGAATTGGCTGCTCTAAATTGCCCCTGTATAGTGTGTGTGTGGGTGTGTGTCTGTGTGAGTGAGTGTGTGCCCAGCAATGGATTAGCACCCTGTCCTGGGAGTATATGCCCAGTGCCTGAAACATTCACCCCTGGATGGACATAGAGAAACCCGCATGACCCTTGAGATTAAATGGGAGATAAAGATTTAAAAAGATTTTAGATCACATGATTGTGACTCAAGCCGTCCCTCGCCGTCACGCTGTCGCAGTGCTAAAGACAAGACCATCACTGACTGTTGAATGTGTCCCTGTTAAAGCTCTCTGTCCCACTACCTACATGCTGAGAAATGAAAGTCCACACTCCATCACGACAAGAGAAAAGGCTGTGAATCCTCACCGAGGTCATGAAACCTGTCGAATATGCAAGCTCTATCTATTTCTCAAGTTTCTCGACATTGAACAGTGCACTGTGTGAAACTGTGTTCTTCATCTCTTGCTTGACCCTTAGTCCCCGATTATTTCCCACTGATTTGTTTGTACTCCGTGAGACCTTGTTATGCGTCTCATCCTGATTAAAAACGGCCGATCATGCTGCATCTCACAAGTTCCAAGACTTCCTGGCCACTGAATCGGCCACTTTTGAAAATTTCGTCCCGTCGGGCCGTTGGCAACAGCTCCATGACAGTCCGTATTAGACCGTAATTATGATTTGAAGGAACGCGTCATTGAAATAGAAAATACCAAACCAGGAAAATGAGGAGATAATGAGAAAAAGAAAAACGTTGCATATTTCTTCCATTTAAAAGTGAAAAAAAAACAGTATAAAGTTGTGATTAATCTAGTTCAACAAAAGGAAAACTGTACAAGGTAGAGCCTACGATGCTGTATTATAACAGCAGAGATTTCTTTTGTTTTCCATGCTTCGAAAAAACTAGGTCCGTTTCTCTGTTAGTTCCCTGCCTGGTGTTCGGATCCTGTTCGTATGTTTGAGAAATGCAAAACTGGACAGTGGTTCTTTAGTTAGTTTAAATGTGAAACCCCTCCCGTCCTTATATGTCCCTCTAGAAGGTTACGTTCCTACCTGTTCTTCCATTTAGGTTTGCTCCTCGCTTGAGAAGTTTGAACACCTCTCCTCTGCATGTCCTTGTGGTCAAGGTTAAATGGGTGCATGGTAAAAGCAGCAGATCTTTATTTTGCTCCGAGTCAGTGAAAGTGTATTTCATTTAATATTCAGCAATAAAAAAAGAGAATCTTTTTTCCCATGTCGATTCTTGGAATATGCTAGAACAAAAGAGAATTACATGCCAGATTGTCTTAGATTGTAAACGAACATTTAAAAAAAAAATGAATCCACGTCTTCACATAAAAAAATAAACCTTTGTATCATTTAAACGTGTGCACATGCTGTTGCGTGTCTGGGTGTGTGTGCTTCTGAATCGCACTGATGTCACCTGTTTGCATATTTTTCCTTTCCACTTTAAGGCGACGCTGTCATTTCCAGTAAATCAGTTTTACATCGATTTTCTAATTAGCAGAGCGACATGCTCGTCTGCTCGCTCGCTGTAACAGGCAGCGCTGGAGATAAAGCTCGGGAACATGGTCTGAATACTTTTATAGAAGCATGCCGGCGATGGGCGCATGCACACTTTGGGTGAAGGATGCTGACTGTTCCGTCATATCTGTTGCTCACGGATGCAGAAGTGGAATTTTGTCCCGTTCCTCTTTCATGCAAGACGTCTGTTGCTCCATTCTTCTGTAGTCTGATTTATAACGGCTCACCTTCTCAATAGAACCCAGATATGGACTTCAGACAAGTCATTCAAGCACACACATATTTTTGGCTCACAAAGCCGTCCCGCTGTAGCACATGCTGAATTACCTCCATTTAAATAAACACGTAATTCCAGGAAAGATGAACCTTATGGTGGCATATGTTCCTCTAACTACCCTAAAGCAACTTCACAAATATACAAGTCACAGAGGATGTGAGTACTGATGCACCTACATACCATGACAGATGCAAGCTTTTGCACCAATCACTTGTTGCAGCTTAGATAATCACGTATCACGTTGGTTTAAGTTCATGTTTATGGATTTATAGAGCATTTTTTAGGATTCTATTCTAAGCCTGAACCCTTAAAGAGCAAGCCAAAGCAATAGTGGCAAAAAAAAACTCCGTTAAGTTGTGTTGAGGATGAAACCAGCATCAACATCGGCATCGCTTCGACAGTGATTTCAGGATTTGATGTTCGACAGTTTACACAATGTGGTAAGTCACAAATAATCACCGTGATTAATTAATGTATATTTTTCTAATATAATGCGGTTAAAACCCGTTTGTTTTATGCTTGTAAGTCTCAGTTTGTTAATTTGAATGTAACAGATGTACATTTGCAGGATCTAAATGATTGTTTGTGTGTGAGCGAGAGAGTAAGGGAGACCTAGACAGACTGCGGTGGAGACAGACGTAGGAGGGTGAGAGAAAAGGTCAGAAAGTGGGTACAAGGGAGGATGTGTAGCTCCAGCTGCACCAAGGTGATGCGTCAAAGAGGCGATTCTTCCTGTCTTATGAAACACTGCCAAGGCATTCATCTGGCTCCTATCAGCGCTAACACTTTCCTCTCAATGATGACCCTGATTGACTATCAGTGGACTTTTTCTGTGCTTTTCATCCTCTCCGGGCCGCCCTGACAAACCTAAACATGGAACAGATGGTTAACGTCCTCGCTAAGCTGCCAAACCAGTCGATACTGATGGTTCCGACCAGTCGAATACGGGCAGGGACAGTCTCCACAACAAATCTACACGTGATTTAAATTATGGAATGTGTTCCATGTGTTCTGATGAGGTTTTAAAGCAACAGTTAGCAACTGAAACAACATTCTTGTATATCCGAACACAATGTCGGAGTACCTGCTAAAATAAACATCTCAAAAGTCCGGTGTCTGATGAGAACAATACGTCTGCTGTTCATATGGCCATGTGATCACCACAAAAGCCTTTCAATCAGTTTGCAGACCTGGATAAAGATTTATGAATCCCAAACTGTCAGAATTATAGTCTTTGCTTTACTGTACAGATATAAAGTCTCATCTACGTATATTTCTGCTTAATCCTATTTTAATAAAAATATACGGTCACGCAGCGGTGGGTGGTGGTGGTGGGGGGGGGGGTTCCCCATGCCTATCCAAGGGAGAACTTTTTGGGCGCTGAGCAGATACAATCAGGACAGGCGCCAAACTATCGGCACACTAATCGGCATCATTAATGGGGGGTGTGGTGCTGAAATGATGCTGTTCTGGGGAGCCATCTCAACTATGTAGAGTCTGCAGTATCTGCCTCTTTTAGTTATGCCGCTCTAGTCAGTGATGCCGGAGTCACATGCTGCACTGTGTCAATCAATCACTTATTAATTAAATGCCGTGCTTTATTATTAGCTCTAACTGCCTTCCTTGTCTGTTTCTTTTGAGGTGTGACCGGCTTCCTGGAGGTGGAGTCAGATCTTCATTAATGGTTCTGCTGACGAATAATGAATGTAACCTGAATATTAATTGGACTGGCCGTCCTGTAGGACGCCCCCTAATGGACTCACATATAGTTCTCCATTTGTTTAATATCTGTACATGGCTGTCCTACACTGTTGTTGCTGTCTGGCCGCTCAAGGAGGACGAGTCCCCACTGAGTCTTGGTCCTCTCAAGGTTTCTTCCTTAAATAACAACCTAAAAGGGAGTTTTTTCTTGCCACTGTCGCTTCGGCTTGCTCTTTGGGGGTTTCATTCTGTAAAGCTGCTTTGTGACGATGTACTGTGGTACAAAAAAAAAGCTACATAAATAAATACTTGAATTTGAAGACACTCACTCACACACACACATTATATAAGGTTCATTATTCTGATTAAGTAATGACCTAATCACATTTTGATTGAACAAATCGAATTGTTGCACAACAGTCAGATGAGTCAACATTTCCACGAACGAAGCGCAACGAAAGCTCTCTGTGACAGCCGAATGGATGTCGCCGATTCACCTTTCACGAAAGAATGAAAAACAAGGAAAGCAGAGGAGGAAGTGTAAATTTAGATGGAAGAATATAAAGTCAGAGGGAAAATGTTGGGACATGAAACATTGCAAACATTTGCATAACATGACCATGCTTGTTGAAGCAAAGTGCCTGAAAAAGAAACACATGACAGAAGAATGCAGCGGAGAGAATTAACATTTACAAACAGTCGTTCCCAAGCGAAGCGGGAAAAAGCGATACTGACAGAAATAAATGCCGTGCAGGCTTGGCGTGGGCTGCTCGAGCGCTCGGGTGCGACAACGCCGGGTTGCACAAGTCTGCAAGAGCCAGGTGTCACCGTGAGCAAGCCTCTGCTTCCACAGCTGGACACTTCAAGGCTTTGCAAAGCGCTCATGTCCCAGCTGGCACTAGCAAGCTCACTAATTACACGCCCGACACTCTCCTTCCATACACACACTCATCTTCGTATTCCCTGATTGAAAGGCAGGTCTGCTCTTCTGGCAGTTGCAAATACTGTGATATATGAGCAGGAGATAAACCGAGCCTGAGCGTATTAAGCCTTCAATAATGACAACGAATGAAGAAAAGGTAATTGCCACAAGTCACTCCACTCCAGATGTTGGATGATAACACGGAGAGTACATCGGACATGGATGGTAAAAATCAAAGGCAGGCCTAAGTAAACACTGCTTGTATGCGCTGTGTGAATACCTGCTGTAATCACTACCATTGACCTTCTTTAGCATCCGTTTGTAGACATGCAAGCACAGTCTTGTCTCGAGGCAACACAGGGCTGTGTTAGTTACAGAGATAGGAAAAGTATTCAGAGCTGGTGCTTTAGTAAAAGTACCGATAAAGCAAAAAAAAAAAAAAAAAAAAAAAAAACTACAGGGATACAACTGTGACCCTCTGTTCGATATGGCTTCATAAATCTAACAAATTTGGTTTTTACATTGAGGTTTTCTCTTCTACATGGAGCGTGTTACTGTTGTAGCTGATTACATTACATTACATTTGGTCATTATTGGACGCTTTTATCCAAAGCGACTTACAAGGTGAACACAGGGTTAATCACAACATCCTGGAGCAATGAGGGTTAAGGGCCTTGCTCAAGGACCCACACTGGTAACTTCAGGTAAGCAGCTGATACACTGGTTTTACTTTTACACAGTTCACATTTTGTAATTTCACACACACTTTTATCTAAAGTGACTTCATCTTACGCTTTATCCTCTATTAGGGTGGCGGGGGGGTTCCCCATACCCATTCATTGGAGAATGTTTCGGGCGCTGGGCAGATACACCCAGGACAGGGCGCCAATCCATCGCTGAGCACACACTCACTCACACAGACACACTCTATATGGGGCAATTTGGAGAATTCAATTGACTTGATCCATGTTTTTTGAACTGTGGGATGAAACCGGAGAACCCGGAGGAAACCCGGGGAGAACATGGAATCTCCACCCAGATGGGGATGTGAACCAGGAATCCCCAGCACTGAGAGGAGAACATGCTAAACACTAAGCCCCAAGTGACTTATGAGATTAAATTCTGATCTTTTGCAGGTCTAGAAGAAAAAAAGCCCAAAACCCAACAGCTTATGTTCTTCCATGTGAACAACATGGAAACTCCACCGAGACCGGGATTCAAACCTGGATACCCAGCACTGAGAGGCAGATGTGCTGAACACCCCCACCGTGGTACCCTATTTATTGTCCTTATTTCATTCATTCATTCATTCATTCATTATCTCCCGCTTTATCCTCTATTAGGGTCGCGGTGGGGTTCCCCATGCCCATCCAGGGGAGAACGTCTCGGGCGCTGGGCAGATACACCCAGGACAGGGCGCCAATCCATCGCTGGGCACACACTCACTCACACAGACACACTCTATATGGGGCAATTTTGAGATTTCAATTAACTTGATCCATGTTTTTGGACTGTGGGAGGAAACCGGAGAACCCGGCGGAAACCCACGCAGACACGGGGAGAACATGGAAACTCCACCCAGATGGGGATTCGAACCGGGAATCCCTAGCGCTGAGAGGCGAACGTGCTAACCACTAAGCCACCGTGCCGCCGTCCTTATTTCAAATCATTAATTTTAAAAGATTGCAAAAAAATATTTTTACCAATCACATCCTCTAGAAAGTGGTCAAATTCACCAACAATTACATTTTACCAAAAATGTAATTTTATGATAGATTATTAATATATTGCCCCAATATTATTCATTCATTCATCCATCAGCTTCCGCTTTATCTTATATTAGGGTCGCAGGGGGTTCCCCATGCCCATCCAGGGGTAAAAGTTTTGGGCGCTGGGCAGATACACCCAGGACAGGGGGGCAATCTATCTCTGGGCACACACTCACTCACACACTCACTCACACATACACACACTATATGGGGCAATTTGGAAAACTCAATTGACTTGAACCATGTTTTTGGACTGTGGGAGGAAACCAGAGAACCCGGAGGAAACCTACGCGGACACGGGGAGAACATGGAAACTCCACCCAGATGGGGATTCGAACAGGAAACCCGTAGTGCTAACCAGTAAGCCACCGTGCCGCCCCCAATATTATTATACTAATAATTTTATAATAAAAGCTTTCTTCATGATGTAATCTGTTTTTTTCTGTTTACTTAAGACATGAAGTTTCTACATTCTGGAGCTTTTAAGCTTTCAAGCCTCACGAAAAAACCTTGAAGTAATTCAGCATTGCACGTTTTGCCTTAGATCTAAGAAACACCGTGATACAGATATGCAAATGTGACTTATGTCATTTACTGGAAAAATAGATTTGCTAACGCAACCAATTATGATCCGCATACGTCTTTCTAATCAACATTCACAATAATATTTGTATGAGTCTGTTTGTGGAAAAGTAATAACAGTGCAAGATCGCTCCATATGGACCCATTTGTTCAATCATGATTGTAACAGTATTGATTTAGGAGCATTTTGTATTGCTATTGTATTACACGCTTACATCTGCAGGGTACTTGAGAGCGGGGCAAGACGCCAGCAGCCGACACCATCAATTAAAAGGGTGGAGAAGGTAAAATAAAGCAAGGTTTCAAAAAATTTTCGAACATTTCAATTAACAGAGCTCTACATTACACTCGGTCTGTATAACACACCGTGTGAACACTTCAAATAACAATAAACGAGAAGTCCTAAATCATTACGCTGGCACAAAATCATAATTCATTACATGATCTGAGGAAGAAAGAGATGAACGATTGTCCTGCTGTTCATCAAGCAAATATTTATGAATCTACCAGACAGTAAAATGTTAATTATAGAGACAGAGACAGAAATTGATGTCCACTGTCCCCAAATCTGATGTCTGTGAGCTGTACACCTAACCAACCACCACCTAAAATAATGCCTTCTGATGTTGTACCTTCAGAACCTTCAGATTCAGAGCCAAACACTTTAACCACTGAGCTGCATTTTTTAAAAAACATTTCTGACATTTAACCTAACTTATTATCATTATAGAATGTTTTACAATGACATCCATTTATCCATCCATTATGTTCCGCTTCATCCTATATTAGGGTCACGGGGTCGGGGGGGGTGGGGGTTCCCCATTCCCATCAAGGGAAAACGTTTCGGGCGCTGGGCAGATACACCCAGGACAGAGCGTCAATCGATCACTTGACACACACTCACTCACACAGACATACTCTATATGGGGCAATATGGAGAACTCAATTGACTTGATCCATGTTTTTGAACTGTGGGAGGAAACCGGAGAACCCGGAGGAAGCCCATGCGGACACGGGGAGAACATGGAAACTCCACCCAGATGGGGATTCGAACCCGGAATCCCTAGTGCTGAGAGGAGAACATGCTAACCACTAAGCCACCGTGCCGCCCCCCAGACATTATCTTCTGTTTAATCAACTACTAGGGTCATGGGGGGGTTCCCATCCTGGGGAGAACATTACAGGTGCTGGGCAGATACACCCAGGACAGGGCAATTTCGAAAGAAGCTAATTATATTTAATAAAACTTGCCACTCATGTTTCACAATCATTTTACTTCAATATTTTAAGATAAAATAAGTACTAATCTTAAAAACTTTCTACTAGTCCGATTTTTTAAAATTGAATTTCACTAAGTGTGTCAATATTGTTCAGAAATGGCATATGTACGTAACCAAGTGTACAAATCTGTTTACTGCCAACAGAAAAAAAGATGTGTGTAATTCTCTGACCCTGTTACCTTAACCCCGTGAAATAAATGCTAAGCAACAAAACCCCGGGTTGTAAACCATCACATGACTTTCAGAACTTTCACTTGAACATTGCCCTTTAGCTAATAATAATGAAACCCTCATTGCTCTTATCATGTGACAGAGGATTGGTCATTCCGGTTCAGACTTTATCTGGTCATCTGTAATTCCTTGTATGCACCTGCCAGTAGCATGCAGTGAAAAAGGCATCAAGATACGACGAGCAACAAACAAATACAAAGCTGTAAATAGATGCAACATGCTTTGACATGAATTCCAAAGCAAGACCACCTAAGTTCTTCCACTGGTATTTAAACTGTGTGCCAAGCCAAGATTTTAGTTACACTTGCACAAAAACAGTCATCGAAAAACCAATCAGCACCTTTAAACAGTCCACATGCCAATTTGAACACTTATTAGTAGAACCATGGCAGAGTTATTTTTAAGACCACACAGTTGGGCTAAAATTAGAAGAATATGTGCAACATGTTTGTAATAAAAAAATTACGAGTCATAAAAAATTGGCTTCTTTTCAGGTTCATGTAGAAAACATCTTGGAAATCTGACGAAAAGAATAAAAAGCAACAACAACAATCAGCACAACGTGGAAAACGCAGGTTGTTTTGTGTAACAAATGGTCAGGCTTTTTCAAAACAAGAGCAAAACAATAAAAAGGCAAATCCTTTAATACTGCCAACCCATCCATATGGAACGATCCTCTCACTAAAAGAGGAATAATAACACTGTACACAGACATTTCATCTAACAGACATCCAGATTCAGCAGGTTAATGATCCACTGCAGTGAATCAGAGTTTGGACTGTAACCCAACCCATAAACATGTGAGTGCCAGGTTTGTAAGAGGTAAGAAAGAGAATGTGGAGAATGCAGCTGAGCTGACCTGACCAGTACGCTTTTATTTTAGGAGAAAACCTCACTGTGTTCAGTTCAGCCGGGCGGTTGTGGAGTAACCATGCAGACCATCCTTCTGCTTACGTTCAGCCTGAGTCTGCTGGGTGGCGTGGTCGCTCAAAAACCACATCGATGCAGTGAGTGAGGAAGACCTCATCAGTTTTTATTACTATTCATTTAAAAATACGGTTTAAATGATTAATGTGATATGAAGATGTTCAAATAGATTTTTCTTAACAAATAAATACAATGTATGTAAAAGAATGTTATAGTTATTGATTCATCAAATGTAATGCATGCCCAGTGATAGATTGTCCTGGGTGTATCTGCCCAGCGCCTGAAACGTTCTCCCCTGGATGGGCATGGGGAACCCCCCTGCAACCCTAATATAGGATAAAGCGGAAGATAATGGATGGATGGAAATGTAATGCACACATATATACAGAAGCAGGTGTTTAAACTACAGCAACAAAACCCCCTCAGCACATCAGTGTCACTGCAGAACTGACAATAAACAATCCACCACCCAAATGATACCTGTTCTGTGATGCTCCTGACCAACAGAGAACCAACAGGGGACTAACAACAACAAAGAACACAGATGGACTACAGTCTGTAATTGTAAAACTACAAAGTTCATCTGTATGATAAGTGGAGGAAATAGAGAGTGGAGCCAGAAGGGGGCGTGTCCAAACTTTTGGTAACGTGTATAGATAGATAGATATACTGCAGGCTGTATTTGTGCATCTGTATACAGAGCGATGAAACTGATCACATGAACAGTGTACAAACAAGGAAGTGTAAATAATATGTGCTTGGTGAGGGAATGTACCTGCAAGCCCTTGCGTGCAGGTGTGTAAATTGGCAAAGCGAATCAGTGAATCACTCTTTTTGCCGAGTCATTGTTCTGGTTCAGTATGTTCTTCGCCCAACACCATGACCCCAGTAAAAGATTAAAGGATATATATATATTTTTATATATAGGGCGGCACGGTGGCTTAGTGTTTAGCATGTTCTCCTCTCAGCACTAGGGATTCCCGGTTCAAATCCCCATCTGGGTGGAGTTTCCATGTTCTCCCCGTGTCTGCGTGGGTTTCCTCCGGGTTCTCCGGTTTCCTCCCACAGTCCAAAAACATGGATCAAGTTAATTGAATTCTCAAAAATTGCCCCGTTTAGAGTGTGTCTGTGCCCAGCGATGGATTGGCGCCCTGTCCTGGGTCTATCTGCCCAGCGCCCGAGATGTTCTCCCCTGGATGGGCATGGGGAACCCCACCGCGACCCTAATAGAGGATAAGCGGAAGATAATGAATGAATGAATGAATGAATGATATATATATATATATATATATATATCATTCATTCATTCATATATATATATGGCTTAGTGGTTGGCATGTTCTCCTTTCAGCGCTGGGGATTTCCGGTTCAAATCCCCATCTGGGTGGAGTTTCCCCGTGTCTGCGTGGGTTTCCTCCGGGTTCTTCGGTTTCCTTCCACAGTCCAAAAACATGGAACAAGTCAATTGAGTTCTCCAAATTGCCCCATATAGAGTGTGTCTGTGTGAGTTAGTGTGTGTCCAGCGACTTCCCCCCGTGACCCTAATTTCGGATAAAGCGGAGGATAATGAATGAATATATATATATTGTAAAGAGCTGTGACGTTATTTTCATTCTCTTTATGACTTCTACAGAGTCACCTCCATACCTTGAAGGAAAGGTAGTTGTGGTAAGTAAGACTGCATCATACACTTAAGCGTTACCTAAAATACATTACTGCCATTACATTTCTAAAGCGACTTACAACTCTCCCTACATAGGGATGAAGGTCAGAGCACTGGGTTAGCTATGATAAACCATTCCTAAAGCAATGAGGAGGGCCGTGTTCAAGAGCCCACACTTGTAACTTTTGTGAACAACATCCAACCTTTAGATTGATAGACCAACACAACATCCACTGAGCTCCTTACACAGAGGGAAATTCAGCATTAACACCGAATCTGAGGAAATCATCTAAACACTTTTGTCTTGCACAGATTTTTCCTGAAGGACACACAATGCTGTATGAGAAGTTCTACTATGATGCTGTGGAAGAGAGGATCCGGGTTTTTGCCTCTGGAAAGACTGGATCCCATAGTATGCATGCAGACATCCTCCTGCTTTACAGAGAGGTACAATTTCTAATATTAATATATATATATATATATATATATATATATATATATATATATATATATATATATATATATATATATATATATATATAGGCGGCACGGTGGCTTAGTGGTTAGTACGTTCGCCTCTAAGCGCTAGGGATTCCCGGTTCGAATCCTAATCCATGTTCTCCCCGTGTCTGCGTGGGTTTCCTCCATGTTCTCGAGTTTCCTCTCACAGTCCAAAAATATGGATCAAGTAAATTGAGTTTTCCAAATTGCCCCATACAGAGTGTGTGTGTGTGCCCGGCGATAGATTGGCGCCCTGTCCTGGGTGTATCTACCCAGCACCCGAAACATTCTCCCCTGGATGGGCATGAGGACCCCCCCCCCGCGACCCTAATATAAGATAAAGCAGAAGATTATGTATATATATATATATATATATATATATATATATATATATATAAAACCAATAATTATGTTAGTGGGTAAAACTTAAAATGGTTTTTAGTGTTATACATCCCTGAAAAGTGATTATTATTGGAAAAATCTGTCACTTCAGATGTCTCATCTCTTTATCTTCCACTTAATCTATACAACAGTCATGGGGAGGGGGTACTGGGCAGATACACTTAGGACAAGGCATCGATTCATCACTGAGGACACACTCACTCACACACACGGTATATGGAACAATTTAGATCATTTGCTAATTGGCTGCTAATTTAGAGCAGCCACTTTTAAGTGATGTTCAGATGTGAAAACTGCTAATCTGGGTGTTGTGTTTTTTTTCCCAGCAAGTCTACTATATGATCAATTATCACAACAAAACCTGTACTAAGGCACCACTGATGACCGCCTTTACCCCTGTCGCCATTCCCCCTGATGCCCAACATACCGCTCAAGTCGTTCTGGGAACCCTGTCTGCTCCTGGACAGGGCCTTCTGGTAAACAACTGGGTGGGATCCGTTCCCGAGATGAAAGGTAAAGCTCGACACTTTTACTCCACATCGTTCATATGTTTATCCTAGAGGTTCATTTCATCTCAGTCAAGTTCGAAATCTGCTCTCCCACTCAGATTATTTTCTCTGCTTGTTTTCCAGCCAACTACTCCATGACCTTCACAGAGTTTGGCTGCATTCCTGTCACCACTATCTCCAGTGTCCAGGGCACCGGCCATTTCATCTCAAGGTTGGTGTTCGAAAACATGCAATAAACACAACTCACCACAAAACACTGGCACTCTGTTCAGTCCAAAGCAAAGGATCAACATCCAAAATAACTGATCCAGTCTGTCATATCAGAACAATGAGCCATGAGAGGGTGTGCTTTACATCTACTGACACCTCTTTCCGTGATTTATTCACAATAATACACAACCTCGAGCTACTTACTGCTTTTAAAAACAACAGGCTTAGTGCTCATCTGGAATCGTCTCACTGGTTAATTCATCTTATATAAAATAATGTGTTGTATGGCGGCACGGTTGCTTAGTGATTTAGCATGTTCTCCTCTCAGCGCTAGGGATTTCCGGTTCGAATCCCCATCTGGATGGAGTTTCCATGTTCTCCCCGTGTCCGCGTGGGTTTCCTCCAGGTTCTCTGGTTTCCTCCCACAGTCCAAAAACATGGATCAAGTCAATGGAATCCTCCAAATTGCCCCATATAGAGTGTGTGTGTGTGAGTGAGTGTGTGCCCAGCGATAGATTGGTGCCTGTCCTGGGTGTATCTGCCCAGCCCCTGAAACGTTCTCCCCTGGATGGGCATGGGGAACCCCCCTGCGACCCTAATAGAGAATAATTCATTCATTTATTCATTATCTTCCGCTTTATCCTATATTAGGGTCACGGGTGGGGGGGGGGGGGTTCCCTATTCCCCACGTTCCCCTTGAACGTTTCGGGCACTGGGCAGATACACCAATACAACACAGGGCGCCAATCTATTGCTGGGCACACTCACACACAAAGACACGCACACAAACACACTCTATATGAGGCAATTTGGAGAACCCAATTGATCCATGTTTTTGGACTGTGGGAGGAAACCGGAGAACCCGGAGGAAACCCACGCGGACACAGGGAGAACATGGAAACTCCATCCAGATGGGGATTCGAACCGGGAATCCCTAGTGCTGAGAGGAGAACGTGCTAAACCACTAAGCCACCGTGCCGCCCTGTCTAGGATAAAGCGGAAGATAATGAATGAACGAATGTGTTGTATATCACAAATTAATACGAATGTAATTAGTGTGTGTCAAATTTAAGAACCGGAACTCCATATTGTATAAATCTTGTTAAAGGACAGGTAAAGGAACATGACAGTGTGATCTTAAACTGATTTATAAATGCATAGACGCATGAAGTGTTGATATAGTATGAACGAACACAGCAAACAATCAGGCGACTCTAAATATCCCGCGGCGGTTCCCTGCATTACTCATGGCACTCGGTGCAGAGGGCTTACCATCACATCTACACTTCCAAATTTAAAGGCTGGGTTTGTACTGCAGACTCTCAGACTGTGGAAATAAACCCAACAACAGACAGTTTAAGGTTCTGATGCAACTCTGTGACTTACTAAGGTAACAAAGTCATCATTAGAAGATTTGATTTGAGACATTTTTGCACAATGACCAATAAGAAAACACGTCAACATGTTAGACTTTGTTATCTTTAAGTTGTTGAAGGAAGTAATTAAAAGCGAAACAGACTGAGCAGCCCCCTCGCCGCAGAACATCATTAATTCTGTCTGAGATTAACATGAAAGAACTGTGGCAAGTTCTAAAGGCGGCTTTGAGGTCACGCAGTACACCCAACAACCTCACACCACATTCATTAGCCTTATAAAATAACTATTAATTAAGGAATTTGATAATTATTTTATCTTATATCATTATCATATTTAATTCTTTACTAGTGTTACTAGTGTCAGGAGGGGTTCTGGGTTCCAATACAGTTACACCCAGGACAGGGTGCCAATTTATCCCTGGGCACACACTCACTCACATAGACACACTATATAGGGGCAATTTAGAACAGCAGGTTTACCTTGAATCCATGTTCTCCATGTCCACCCAGAGGAAACCCATGCAGGCACATGGAGAACATGCCTACTTCACCCAGAATGAGATTCGAACCTGAATCCCCTGCGCTGAGAGGTGGACGTGCTAACCACCACACCACATTCATTATCCTTATAAAATAATTATTAATTAAGGAATTTGATAATTATTTTACTTTATGGGGGCGGCACGGTGGCTTAGTGTTCTCCTCTCAGCACTAGGGATTCTCGGTTCGAATCCCCATCTGGGTGGAGTTTCCATGTTCTACCCGTGTCCACATGGGTTTCCTCCGGGTTCTTCGGTTTCCTCCCACAGTCCAAAAACATGGATCAAGTCAACTGAGTTCTCCAAATTGCCCCATGTAGAGTGTGTTTGTGTGCGTGAGTGTGTGCCCAGCGATAGATTGGCGCCCTGACCTGGGTGTATCTGCCCAGCGCCTGAAACGTTCTCCCGTTCTGGGCATGGGGAACCCCCCCCCCCCCTTCCCAGCCAATGAATGAATTTTATCTTATATCATTATCATATTTAATTCTTTACTAGTGTTACTAGTGTCAGGAGAGGTTCTGGGTTCCAATACAGTTACACCCAGGACAGGGTGCCAATTTATCCCTTGGCACACTCACTCACATAGACACACTATATAGGGGCAATTTAGAGCAGCAGGTTTACCTTGAATCCATGTTCTCCATGTCCACCCAGAGGAAACCCATGCAGGCACATGGAGAACATGCACACTCCACCCAGCTGTTAGGTGGACGTGCTAACCACTACACCACTCTACCGCCCTTTGATAAATATGCATTCTCCAAATGATGCTTGTACCTATTAACACCACCCAACACGTTTCGGGTTTATCACGTCTTAAAAATGACATTATCTTTTTGTCTGTGAAAGATAAAAGGCTCGGCCCCTAACGTAGCAGCGAGACCTTCCATTCACAGCCAGCGTACTATTAAGTAATGCATCTTAATATTTTCAGAGGACCACCAACCGTGTCATTTATTAGTTGTGGTTTTGTGGAATTAGATCTGGTTGCACTAATGAAAAACATGATGACAGCTTGATAAACTTAGGACGAATGCACGAATCAGCTTTTGGCCCCAAGGAGCAGTCATGGGAAACACCACTCCTCCACTGGGCTGGGTAATTGAAACAAGCTGCACTCATCAAAGCCATTGTATAATGTGGAACAGTGTTAGCCGTCGTGAAGCACGCTATCCATCTAATGAGTTACTGCGGCGCAAACATGAGGAGTCACCTGTTACGTTTCCAGGAATCGTGCAGTCACAGTTTGTGCTTAGAAATAAATAATGTAACGTTTTTTAAAGTGAAAAACTCTGAAGTGATATTTAATTAACTTAAACATCTATGATTATTTTCATCCATCCATCCATTATCTTCCACTTTATCCTATATTAGGTTCGGGGGGGGTTCCCCATGCCCATCCAGGTAGAACGTTTCGGGCGCTGGGCAGATACACCTAGGACAGGGCGCCAATCTATCGCTGGGCACACACTCACACAAACATACACACTCTATATGGGGCAATTTGGAGAACTCAATTGATTTGATCCATGTTTTTGGACTGTGGGAGGAAACCGGAGAACCCGGAGGAAACCCACACGGACACGGGGAGAACATGGAAACTCCACCCAGATGGGGATTCGAACCAGGAATCCCTAGTGCTGAGAGGAGAACATGCTAACCACTAAGCCACCGTGCCGCCCAAAACCACATCATAATTACCTTAAAAGCATGTATCAGAGTATAAATTCTACTGTTTTTTTGTCTTCCAGCTTCTTTGACATGATTCTTGGACTATCAGATCCTCAAATCTTCATTCCCCCATCATTCTGTGATTCGGCAAAGCTTGTGGATGAAGATAAAGTGGACTTCTTCGCTGCTCTTTTAAAAAATCTTAGTGTTTAGTTCTTTACTGTGCGGTTTCTACTTTGCTCTGCAATAGAAGTTGAGAAAAAAACGAGCTTGAATCCAAAAGCTTTTTGTGTAATGTTTAAAAAATGTTTGTTTCTTTAACGGAGCTCTTTAAATGGTTCTGTTGACTTAGTATGAGATGAGAAAGCACAACTTTCAGGGAGAAGCATGATGGGAAGTTTAAGGACAGTTGCACTTCAGCGCTTTTCTTCATGTTTGGATTAAACTAGAAACGAGCAGCTTCGCTGAGACATTCTGTCATGAGGTTCTGTCGTCTGTTGGAGGATGGAGTTAACATTTTGAAAGTGCGGTAATAAAATTTGGCACGGGCGGTTACCAGATGACCTGAAATCCTCAGTTTATTTCAGCCTGGATCTGTTTTTTATTCCTCCTTTAGATTCACACCTCAAACATCTTCAGAAACCAGCCTTTATATTTACTGAGCGCTCAAATGGAACAAGTTGATTACAGGACGTTATCATACGTCAGTACTGCCAGCGCAAGTATGCAAAAGGGGGCGGGACATCCAGTTGTGTCACATCCAACGGGCATGGTAGCTGAGCGGTTAGGGTGTTGGGCTCACAATCAGAAGGTTGGGGGTTCAAATCTTAGGTCCACTGAAGTTACCAGTGTGGGTCCTTGAGCAAGGCCCTTAACCCTCATTGCTCCAGGGGTGTTGTGATTAACCCTGTGTTCACCTTGTAAGTCGCTTTGGATAAAAGCGTCCAATAAATGACCAAATGTAATGTAAATGTAATGTCACATGAGTACACACTTACTCACTTACACACACAATATAGGGGCAATGCGAGGCAACAAGTTTACCTTGAAACCATGTTTTTAGACTGTGGGAGGAAACCGGAGAACTCTAATAAAGGAAGAAGATGGAAACTCCACCCAGATTGGGATTCAAACCTGGATCCCCAGTGCTGATCCCCATGCTAAAAACCAAGCCACCCACCTAATAAATAAAGGAAATAAAGTGCTCCAAGCCATCGCTGGGCATACACTCACTCACGCACACACACACTCTTACTATAAAGAGGCAATATAGAGCAACCAGTTCACCTAGAATCCATATTTTTAGACTGTGGGAGGAAATCAGAGAACACGAGAACATGCAAACTCCACCCAGATTGAGATTCAAACCTGGATCCTCAGCGCTGAGAGGCAGACGTGGTAACCACTACACAGATATGAATGTTTAGGATGTTTCTGTTCGGTGCACACAGTGGAATGAACTGGTTAGAACAACAAGTTTCTTTAATAACCTGTTTAAATTTAACAGCAAAACTTCACAGCAACTTCAAAAAAAAGAACTTCGGTCTGTTTCTTAATGAAAAAGCCCTGAACCTGCAATAAATCAAAACGTTTGATCACAAGAAAAAACCCAAATCCATTAGAACGTGGAAAAGGATGCTGGGTTATACAAAATAAACGGAACTGTACAACGTCCAGTGTCTGAAGTCAGAAATCCGTTTGCCCGTCGTCGTGGTGACGTCGCGGTGAGAGTGAGGGTGAGAATGAGAGTGCTGGGCTTTGAAGTTCCCGTTTCACAGCTTTCACGCCCAGAGCATCACGCAGCGCTGCCAGTCTAAAGCCAGAGGTCGGAGCTCCACGGGAACTACTTGTACAAAATGTCATAGTGGCCCGGCCGGTACAGAAGAAAGATTTTGGGTTCACCGTCCTCAGGAAAGATATGGTGGTTGACCGTCCCTCCCTCCCCTCGGTCCATGTACTCCACCAGGATGCACACACTCAGGGCCTGAGCTAGAGCGATGATGTGAATATGGTCGCTCTCTTTGGACATGGGCTCCACCTCCTGGTTAACACAGACAAAAGCACTCTGAGGCGGTGTGCATGTTTGCTATGGTGACATGTCAGTGATGTTATAAATAACAAATGTTCTCCGGCTGTCAGAAAGAAGTGCAGAAGTCATAGTTCGGCGTCAGGACGGGCTTTTCGCTCTGTATTTACAAAATGCAGCCAATTTAAACATCCATTCCATAATTATACTCTCACGTCCAAGTGAACGATAAAATAAACATGTCCACTGAATAATGGATTCTGCCAGGACAGTTACATGATGTTTTACAATTCCAGCTTCTTTATCTCCTACTTTATTTGGTTAGATGACACATTTTCTTCAATTATTCTCTGAGACAGTTAACATTGGTCGTGTATGTAATAATAAATATAATACATTCAACCAAACCAATGCAGTTACTCTTTTTCCAATACATTATGACAAACAAGATCAAAATGATCAGAGTTTCCAGTTCAAACATTCTGACACCCTGAACACTGGAAAGGCTCAGACGTGATGAGAGAGTCATGATACAGTTTTACACATTTATAATAAGAAGCTGGCAGCTTAATCCAGTAACCGTGGGCTCCTTTAAATGGTCTAAATTAAGATGATTTAATAAAGCAGTAATGTGTGAGAGTAAGGTATCGTTAGGAATAAATCAGGAGGAAACGGTGTTGTTAGGCATCATGCATAGTGGAGTGTTATCTGTTTCATAAACATAAATTATTAATTAAATAATGAATCAAAGCCCTAAAGGCAAAGAAAGGCTATAAGATTATATTCAAGTATTTCAGCTCATGGTTTCTAGAGCATGGAAAGAAACGATCCCGGTTCGAATCCCCATCTGGTTGGAGTTTCCTTGTTCTCCCCGTGTCTGTGTGGGTTTCCTCCGGGTTCTCCGGTTTCCTCCCACAGTCCAAAAACATGGATCAAGTCAATTGAATTCTCAAAATTGTCCCATATAGAGTGTGTCTGTGTGAGTGAGTGTGTGCCCAGCGATGGATTGGCGCCCTGTCCTGGGTCTATCTGCCCAGCGCCCAAGACGTTCTCCCCTGGATGGGCATGGGAAACCCCACCGCGACCCTAATAGAGGATAAAGCGGGAGATAATGAATGGATGGAAAGAAACGGCAAGTTTCACTGAGTCAGGTTTGTGATGCGCCATTTATACTCCACACATATTATCTTCATAGAGGAGCCATCACACAAATAATTCTCACCTAAGGACACATGCTGTGGACTTATATCATCTAAAGAGAAGTTCTTACCACAACATTAGTACACACACACAGGTCGTACATAACACCGGTCATAATTAATAAGACTAAGGTGCTTGGAATAAATGGATCGGTGCTGGTGGACTTCATGCCAAAAATGCACTTCAATCCTTTCTTATCAGTCGAGACCTTCATCCTCAAGGGTGGGTCAGAAAGAGGAGAGTGATATTAAGTTACCCACCTGTTGGCAGAACTCTCGGACAGTGCGTCCACCCTCTATGAAGTACTGGAAGAAGTCCTCCTCTCTCTGCAGAAAGCCGGAGGTCACCAAGCGTAGATACACCACTAAATAATCAGACACAGTCTGTTCATTGAAAGAGCTGAGCAGTTCACCCACTGACGGCTGTTTATCGCACAGTTCAATAAGATCCATCAACTAGAAAAAGTAAAAAAATAAATAAATAAAACACAGGACATGTTCACTTACATTAAGTCCTAGAGAAGTGAAGTGTATTTGTGTTTAGTATTATTAGTATTAAGTTCTTTATGGGGCGGCACGGTGGCTTAGTGGTTGGCATGTTCTCCTCTCAGCACTAGGGATTCCCAGATCGAATCCCAATTTGGGTTCCATGTTCTCCCCGTGTCCGCGTGGGTTTCCTCCGGGTTCTCCGGTTTCCTCCCAAAGTCCAAAAACATGGATCAAGTCAATTGAATTCTCAAAATTGCCCCATATAGAGTGTGTCTGTGTGAGTGAGTTTGTGCCCAGCGATAGATTGGCGCCCTGGGTGTATAGAATGGAAGAGAGACAGCCAGGGTAAGATAGCGCCAGTCTCGGATGAAGTACGCCACCAGTGCCAAAAGTAGTTGCCCAATGGTGTAGCAGTAACCGGTCCCTGTGCCCACCATGGTTCTGACATGAGTTGGAATCCATTCCACAACTAGATGAGGCACAAACAGAAAAAGAGGGTGAGAAATTCAGCTTGCAAAAATTAATTCATGTTCATCTTTACAAAGTTCTAAACAATTTTCAGTCATTATTATTGCATGATATTGCTTCCCCTTTCCCAACAGCACTAATTATAATTAGAAGCTTAGAACACCTAATTAATAAAACATGTTATAATTAGGCTTTATTGAATGCCCTGTGACGGCACGTTGGCTTAGTGGTTAGCACGTTCGCCTCTCAGCACTAGGGATTCCCGGTTCGAAACATGGAGTTTCCATGTTCTCCCCGTGTCCGCGTGGGTTTCCATTGGGTTCTCCGGTTTCCTCCCACAGTCCAAAAACATGGATCAAGTCAATTGAGTTCTCCAAATTGCCCCATATAGAGTGTGTCTGTGTGAGTGTGTGCCCAGCGATAGATTGGCGCCCTGTCTTGGGTGTATCAGCCAGCTCCCGAAACGTTCTCCTCTGGATGGGCATGGGGACCCCCCACGCGACCCTAATATAGGATAAAGCGGAAGATAATGAATGAATGAATGAATGAAAGTTCTGTATGACAATGTGCTAATTAATACATGTATTAAAAGTTCTATGTTGTGTAGTTTTCACGGTGTCTGAAGAAAAAGAGGGAAAACAACTTCTAAAGACATCAGTGTGTCTCGCTGCTGTTATAACATTGGATATACACAGGTTTATAAAGACTAATTATAATAACATACTGTATTGTAAAAGTCTTCGATTGTGAACTCGGTAAAACCTTGGCTTATGAGATCCACTTTGCTCTTTGCAGCAACGGCTTTGAACCTGAAAGAAAAGACGATTTTTCAAAATAAGGACTTAATAATTTTAAAAAAATAACTTTTATAATTTTGGGAACACATTGCTGATTTGCATGTAACTGGTGCTGCGTAATGTGGCACGGTGGCTTAGTGGTTTAGCACGTTCGCCTCTCAGCGTTTCCATGTTCTTCCCGTGTCCATGTGGGTTTCCTCCGGGTTCTCCGGTTCCCTCCCACAGTCCAAAAACATGGATAAAGTCAATTGAGTTCTCCAAATTGCCCCATATAGAGTGTGTTTGTGTGCGTGTCTGTGAGTGAGTGTGTGCCAAGCGATAGATTGGCACCCTGTCCTGGGTGTATCTGCCCAGCGCCTAAAACTTTCTCTCCTGAATGGGCAAGGGACCCCCCCCCCCCCCGGGCGACCCTAATATAGGATAAAGCGGAAGATAATGAATGAATGAATGGTGCTGTGTATCTCTCCCCCGTCACACAGTTATGGTTAAACACTACTAAACACACTGAACACTGGCTCACATCCCCGCCGTGTGTTTGATTACCTCTGCAGCTCTTTACTATCATCCAGCAGAGACTCCAGGTATGAAAACCCGAAGGCTCTGTAGAAGCAGTTCCCATCTGGGCGGGTTCTACGTATGAAGGAGTAGTTCTTCTGTAGATCCTATTTAAATAAACATGCACAGGTTTAATGCATTAAAACCAATCTCATTCTCAAAATGAACACATCGTACAACAATAAACACAGTGCAGTTAGACAGTTATGATAGCAGGGAAGCAATATTCTCCTCACCCTGATTTTCTGCTGATAAATAAAATCCTCCTCGGCGTACTCCTTTTTAAGAATGGTAAAGTCATGTTGTTCTGATACAAGAGGAATGCTGGTGGCGATCTGGAATGAAATAAATTTTAAATGAGATAAAAAAACAGAACAGCAGACATTTTTATCCCCATAATATAGAAATCCCTGTCTGAGGTCCCTCACAGCAGGGGTATCTCAAAGAGACCCATAAAGCAGTTTGCTCTCAGTGACCCACACAGAACCCTGACCTCAAACCCATCTAGTACCATTAAAATTACCATCCCAAATCTTAAAAAAAAAGCCTTTGTAGAGAATTAAATAATTCATAGCTACAAAGAAAAAAACAACTTAAGGTCCTGTAGATGGTGTCCTTATACTTTTGGATAAGGTGTACCTCGACCCCAAACAACAAGAGCAAAATTGTACACATTCAAACAACTTAGATGTGAAAAATAGCTTTTACCTCCTGCTGAATCTTGTCTTGTTGTGCGATTATAGCTTCATCATAAGCAGAACTGTTCAACCCTGTTATGAGAAAGAACAACATAACACAAAGAAAATATTATTATATAAACATATACATTATAATATTAAATAAATATTATATCTGCTCTTGATTAGGCGGCACGGTGGCTTTGTGGTTTGAATGTTCTCCTCTCAGCGCTAGGGATTTCCGGTTTTGAATCCCCATCTTCCCCAGTTTCCATGTTCTCCCAGTGCCCGTGTGGGTTTCCTCCGGGTTCTCCGGTTTCCTCCCACAGTACAAAAACATGGATCAAGTCAATTAAGTTCTCCAAATTGCCCCATGTAGAGTGTGTCTGTGTGTGTGAGTGTGTGCCCAGGGATAGACTGGCGCCCTGTCCTGGGTGTATCTGCCCAGCGCCCGAAACGTTCTCCCCTTGATGGGCATGGGGAACCCCACCACTCCAGTTACCACACTCCAATAACCCTCATTGCTCCAGTGGTGCTGACCCTGTGTTTTAACCATAGTCATCAAATTAGGATATCTGTAAAATCATCTCATGCAAAATGTAAACATTCCACTTACATTGTCTATAATGGGCTACTAGAGCCTATCCCGGGAGTCATCCCATGGCTGATACATAAATACACCTTGGGGCAATTTACAACCTTAATCTCATTTTCCTTACTGTGAATATCAAACTACAACCTGACACTGATGAATCCACTGAACTAAATCAACACTAGGTTTTTATATGACAGTATTTTATAAGACGCCATTATTAAGACTTAACAGTAATCCGGACATCGTCGTTAGTTCTCACAGCGAATGCTGTGCTTTGTTCTTAACAGTTCTCCGTACAAACTCAAACTCTTTTAAAAAAAAATAAAAAATGTAAAAAAAAAAGAAACAGAGTTTAGTTTTGGAACGGGTAATTAGGCGGGGTCTGTACGGAGTACTGTTAATATCATTACAAACAAGCCACGTTTATATTACAGCGGGGTCAATTAGGTGTACGGATAATGATTAAAATAGCGTAGTATAAGTCAATATATAACATTTCTCCGTACAAACTCAACTCTTTTAAAAAAAAAATTTAAAAAAATGAAAATAAAAAAAAAACATCGTCGTTTTTTAGAGTTTAGTTTAGAAACGTGTAATTAGGCGGGGTCTGTACGGAGTACTGTTATTATTATTACAAACAAGCCATGGTTATATTACAGCGGGGTCAATTAGGTGTACGGATTATGATTAGAATATGTATATGTTTATATATATATATATATAACATTTCTCCGTACAAACTCAAACTCTTTAAAAACAAACATTTTTTATATTGCAGTGGGGGTAATTGTGTGTACGGATTATGATTAAAATGCGATGTCAATATAATAAATGAATTAACCCATACTCAGACTGAAACCCGTGACTTTAACGGACTTTAGCTCCGATATGAAAGTCTATAAAATGTTGTTTAAATGTTAAATTTAACTGATAACACTGTTGTGTTGGCGAGCCGTTCTCTGAACTAACTCCCGTACAGGTGAAGAAAACACGCTGACCGTGTTAAACTCAACCTCCAGCCACAGGCCGACTGCAGACCGTTTCAACTCTGAGTTTGCAGACAGTTTAAACTGAGTTTGCAGACATGTCCTCACCGTCTCCATCTTTCTGAGGAATAGCACCGTCTCGTTGAGCTTCCTCCGCCATGTTGCCTGCTGAAGCATCCGGTCACGTGCTCCGGTCCCATAACAATATCGCTCCCTCATTGCAGTCGCTCTCAAAACCATCAACGAGTTAAAAACCTATTTTAAACCGACATAAAACCCCCAAAACGGCTTAGTGGTTGGCATGTTCTCCTCTCAGCACTAGAGATTCCCGTTTCGAATCCCCATCTGGGTGGAGTTTCCATGTTCTTCCCGTGTCTGCATGGGTTTCCTCCCACAGTCCAAAAACATGGATCAAGTCAATTGAGTTCTCCAAATTGCCCCATATAGAGTGTGTTTGTGTCTCTGTGAGTGAGTGTGTGCCCAGCGAGGAATTGGCGTCCTGTCCTGGGTGTATCTGCCCAGCGCCCGAAACGTTCTCCCCTGGATCAACATGGGGAACCCCACCGCAACCCTAATAGAGGATAAAGTAGAAGATAATGGATGGATAAACACCCATACTCAATAATGATGCACTGGTTAGGTTTAAATAAAGGTTTATTTTGATAACATTGTTAGGAACAGCGAGATGATATCATCAGAGATACTGCAACCAACAGACAGTTTGTAAGAGACTGAATTTAACAAACAAGGTGAAGGGGAGGTAGATGGGAGGTTAAGAGCTGTTCCAGTGGTCCCAATATGATTTGACAGGAGAGGACATGGCGGACGTCTCTTTTTCCCCAGGACAGCTGGATCACTCCCTGTTCTTGTAGCTCTCAAGGTTAGCCAGGACCCAACCGGACGGCCCGAGGATGGCCAGCGAAAAAAACCCAATGCTGATTGTTGTCTCCTGTATGAACACAAACAGTCACTTAAGAGAACATTAAACTCCTTATGCCATTTTCAGTTTACTTAAACTTTTATACACAGTATCAGTCAAAAGCTTGGACACACCCCCTTCTTGCTCTAGAGTCCATTTCCTCCAATTACTATGTAGTGACTTTGTAGTTTTACTATTACAGACTGTAGGACATCTGTGTTTTTGTTAGTCCCCTGTTCTCTATTGGTCAGTAGCATCACAGAACAGGTATCATTTGGGTGGTGGATTGTTTGTTATCAGTTCTGCAGTGACGCTGATGTGGTGAGGGGGTTTTATTGCAGCAGTGCTGCTGTAGTTTCATTTAAACACCTCAGTGACACTGCTGGGATAGGACTAATGCACCAACCCAATAATCCCTGCTGTATTCAAAGGGTTCAACACCCACTTTTATTTATAAATGTGATGTTTGGAATTTTAATTATTCTATAAACACAAGCTGAAAGCTTATTTTACTGAACAGAAGAGTTCGGCTGTCATTACAAATAAAATGTTCTTTTAAACATTTATTTTATTACTTTTTTAATGTAATTTTATAAATATAACTAAATAAACAATTATGGGAAAAATAAACAATTATGAACAAAAAAAATACTACATGTGGAAGTATAAATATAAAGTATTAATATAAAGTATTTTTAGTATTAAACGTCATGACTTCGCTCTTTAGCAGTTAGCGCTATAACATTGCGATGGGTGACCTTTTGCTGAGCTAACGCTAAAACTCAACCTATTTCTACGATATTTAAATATTCAGCTCGTCTTTAACATTAAAGACGACACGATAAAAAAAATCCAATGTTTTAAACTGCGTACACACAGTTATACAAACACAATAGAAATATAATTATAAAATATCTCCTTCACTTCATTACGTTAGCTAAAGCAGCAATACGGCTGTGTCCCAAACCACACACTGACGCCTTGAAAGGGAAACACGTCAAAAAGTAACGCAGTTGTAAAATGTAACCCTACATAGGGCATACATAGGGCGATATGATAGATTTGAAACACAGCCGACGCTATTTGAAGGTTACGATAGGCGAGTCCCAGCGCCCCCGGCTCGGATACGTACCGCGGCTCCGATGGGGTTCTTGGCGGGCTTTGCGGTGAGGTTCGCCCGCGGAGTGAAGGTGATGCCTCGCAGAGCCGGAGCGCAGCGGATCCGCGCCATTCCCCGCAGCAGAGCAGACATGATGCCGAATGAAGCGAGCTTCCACAGGCGAGCTGAAGAATCCACAGCAGCAATGCACTCTGGGAGACTGCTGTGGCGCGAGGGTTCATGGGTAGTGGAGTTCATATTGTTTGGGAGTAATAAATGTTTACAATTGTAGTCCAGCATTGATTTTATATATATATATATATATATATATATATATATATATATATATATATATATATATATATATATATATATATATATATATATCCCCCCCCCCCCCCCCCCCCCCCCCCCCCCCCCCCCCCCCCCCCCCCCCCCCCCCCCCCCCCCCCCCCCCCCCCCCCCCCCCCCCCCCCCCCCCCCCCCCCCACCCCGATTGTACATCCATCCATTATCTTCCGCTTTATCCTCTATTAGGGTCGCGGGGGGGTACCCCATGCCCATCCAGGGGAGAACGTTTCGGGCACTGGGCAGATACACCCAGGACAGGGCGCCAATCTATCGCTGGGCACATACTCACTCACACAGACACACTCTATATGGGGCAATTTGGAGAATTCCATTGACTTGATTCATGGGAATCGAACCTAGTGCTGAGAGGAGAACATGCTAACCACTAAGCCACCGTGCCGACCCAATTTTCTTATATATATTTTTAAAATTTTATTAAACATTCAAATGATGCAATATCTCATTCATATTATCCTCAGTGGGTGTATATGTGTGTTTGACTGCAGGGATAGGTTAAATGTGGAGGATAAATTATTCTGTGTGTAAGTACAAGTAGGTAAAACAGATGATCATCACTTTAATGTTACAAATGTTTAACTCAGTTCTTAATCTTACGATGTTATAATTTAGCTAAAAGAGTTTTCCAATTCGAGACTTAAACACAAAGAGACAAGTGTTTTCTGTTTTCACACAATTTAATAATTTACATTGAATTTTCAGCATATTTTACAATACAGAATTATCACCAAGCAGCTTTACAAAAACCCGAGGCATTAACAAGCAGAAGATCCAAATGAAGCATTGATTATATACAGAACATCAACCGAACTCCAAAATGCCAGTCAAAAACAGGCGATACACTGGGTCCCTGTCCTGAGAGTATCTGTCAAGTGCCTGAAACATTGGCTTTGAGGTTGAGTTTTATCTCTGTGGCTTCTGACATTGACACTATTATGTTTTTAAAATAAGGACAGAGTGTTTTTTAGGTCAGCGGATTGACTAACATTGTCTGTGCCTCGGAGCTCCAGTGCCAAAATAAACGATCAGAACCCGAATGCCAAGTATGTCTCCTCTGATTAACTGAATTTATCAGATAGTTTTATAGATAGTAGTTTTTCAGTATAAATCAAATGAGTTTAAAAGTTAGTTTTGATGGCTTTTTCTGTGTTTACATTGGTAGTTCATGTTTCATCACAGCATTCAAAATTAAGAAATGTTGCCTAATAATATTCAGAAACCTACCACTTGCATATATATATATATATATACGTATTTATTCATTTATCCATTTTCTTCTGCTTCATCCTATATTAGGGTCGCGGGGGGTTCCCCATGCCCATCCAGGGAAAAACGTTTCGGGCGCTGGGCAGATACACCCAGGACAGGGCGCCAATCTATCGCTGGGCACAGACTCACTCACGCATACACACTCTATATGGGGCAATTTGGAGAACTCAATTGACTTGTTACATGTTTTTGGACTGTGGGAGGAAACCGGAGAACCCGGAGGAAACCCACGCAGACACGGGGAGAACATGGAAACTCCACCCAGATGGGGATTCGAACCATGAATCCCTAGTGCTGAGAGGCGAATGTGCTAACCACTAAGCCACCGTTCCTACCGCCTATATATATAAATTGGATATCGTGTAATATACAGATGATGTATAAAACTATGCCCAGCGGTGGATTGGCGCCCTGTCCTGGGTCTATCTGCCCAGCGCCCGAGACGTTCTCCCCTGGATGGGCATGGGGAAGCCCACCGCGACCCTAATAGAGGATAAAGCGGAAGATAATGAATGAATTAACAAATGTATAAAACTAATACTAATACTAATAGTGGATGTGCAAGCTTTTAAGCCCAATTGTACGGAACATTAATATAAAAGTGGAAAGCCATCAATATACAAATGCAAATGCATTAACATCTAATATTATAATAAAAATACAAAACCTTCTGTACAAACCTCGGGGTTTACATTTGCGGTGATACTGCGGTGTCATGTGTACAAGTCTTTATATCCTGTTTGCATTTTGTAAACTTGAGTTTTTGTGCACTGGTTGCTTAAGCCTGTTCCTTCATGGGTATAATCCCGGGGTCCTTTAATTCTTCTTTTTCAGGTGATATCTTGGATCTACTCCGTTTAAAACCTCTAAAAACGAAAAGGGGAAAAACAACATTTGGTTGTATGCTAACAAGTTTTATGAATATTATTAATATTTTCATTAAGGGCGGCACGGTGGCTTAGTGGTTAGCACCTCCGCCTCTCAGCGCTAGGGATTCCTGGTTCGAATCCCCATCTGGGTGGAGTTTTCTTGTTCTCCCCGTGTCCATGTGGGTTTCCTCCAGGTTCTCTGGTTTCCTCCCACAGTCCAAAAACATGGATCAAGTCAATTGAGTTCCCCAAATTGCCCCATATAGAGTGTGCCTGTTTAAGTGAGTGTGTGCAGCAATGGATTGGCGTCCTGACCTGGGTCTATCTGCCCAGCACGTTCTCCCCCCCGCGACCCTAATATAGGGTAAAGCGGAAGATAATGGATGGATGGATGGATTTTTTCATTAAAAACTACAAATATATTTCATTGCATATATATATATATATATATATATCACATATGGTGATATTAAATCAGGATAAAACCTAATAACATACAAAACTATAAGAGCTTGATGATGTATTATGATGCCAAACAGAGCTTTCTTTTTTGCTAACTATAACTATAAAGTTGTTCCATGCACAATGAATTTGCTGGGGGAAAAGGGCAGAAGATGCCTAAAACAAATAAACAGGGACTGAATGTGCAATGGTGTGATCCACTGGTCTTGTGAATTGAGGTCACACTGCTTTATCAGAACGGAGGGTTGATAGCAATCTCATTTAAGTGCATTCACCTTTTAACTGATGTTGTGCAAGAATGTGAAAAAAGGTCATTTTGGGAACACGAGCATAAGAGCAGCACGGGAAAGTCTTTTCTCTTTTATTTTTCATTTCACTTTTCAGCTCTCAGATGAGAAATTAGTTTTTAAAAAGAACTGCGGCAGCACGGTGGCTTACTGGTTAGCATGTTCTCCTCTCAGCGCTAGGGATTCCCAGTTTGAATCCCCATTTGGGTGGAGTTTCCATGTTTTCCCCGTGTCCGCGTGGGTTTCCTCCAGGTTCTCCGGTTTCCTCCCACAGTCCATGGATCAAGTCAATTGAACTCTCAAAATTTCCCCATATAGAGTGTGTCTGTGTGAATGTGTGTGTGCCCAGCGATAGATTGGCGCCCTGTCCTGGGTCTACCTGCCCAGCGCCCAAAACGTTCTCCTCTGGATGGGCATGGGGAAACCCCCCCCCCCCCGCGACCCTAATATAGATTAAAGCGGAAGACAATGAGTGGATAAATTAACAGAACTGAAACGTACCTGTCCTTAGCATCCTGAATCGTTTCTGGAAGTGGAGTAGAAAGGGTCTCTGGCAGGAAATACGCACAAATACCAGACAAGATGGGTGCCCCACCATAGATTACACCCGGGATCCATGAGTACACCTCCCCCATCAGGAGGACCATTGGAGCCACCATGGCTCCAAGACGACCAGTCATGGAGACCCACCCCATGCCATTTTGTCTAAAATACATAAAATGGACTAATCGATATATATATATCAACATATATTAGAAATTCTACAACTCAGAAATGTAGTAAAACTTGTCTTTCACTATGTGGAAATAAATAAATTATGAAGAAAGCCCATGCCATCCAACACTACTTGAACTTCTTTAGATTTTATTAGGTTAGTGCAGTGTTATTTAGGGTCATTATTTTGCTTAAAGATAAAAAAATCTAGATATTATTAATGCCAAATAAATATATAAACAGGCAGCACGGTGGCTTAGTGGTTAGCACGTTCTCCTCTCAGCACTAGGGATTCCTGGTTCGAATCCCGATCTGGGTGGAGTTTCCATGTTCTCCCCGTGTCCACGTGGGTTTCCTCTGGGTTTTCCGGTTTCCTCCCACAGTTCAAAAACATGGATCAAGTCAATTGAGTTCTCCAAATTTCCCCATATAGAGTATGTTTGAGTGAGTGAGTGTGCCCAGCGATAGATTGGCACCCTGTCCTGGGTGTATCTGCCCAGCGTCCGAAACGTTCTCCCCTGGATGGGCATGGGGAACCCCCCCGCGACCCTGATATAGGATAAAGTGGAAGATAATGGATGGATGGAAATATATAAACATATAAACCCAGTTAATAACACTGCTTCATAAGTAGTTAAGTGCAGCATGAGTCAAGTTTGAACATTTAAAATAGTAATAAATAATTTTGTAAGTACTGATCCGTTGACACATCGTCTCTTATTAGTTCAATTGAAGTGCATTTTGCTCAACATAAGACCCTGATGAAATTACCGGATCACCGTGGGGAATAATTCGCCTGAGTACAGATAGCAGCAGTTGAACGAAGCAGCCAAACAGCCCTTTCCAACCACCGCCAGGCTGGTACGCAACATTTGCAGATCTGCACAAGAATAAACAAAAAGCACCATCATGCCAAGGTATAATGTTAGAACAGCCCACAAATGTCCAAGTAATATGACATAATAGGATCAAAGGGATAGAGCGGCACAGTGGCTTAGTGGTTAACATGTTCTCCTCTCAGCGCTAGGGATTCCCGGTTCGAATCCCAATCTGGGTGGAGTTTCCATGTTCTCCCCTTGTCCGTGTGGGTTTCCTCCGGGTTCTCCGGTTTCCTCCCACAGTCCAAAAACATGGATTAAGTCAATTGAATTCTCAAAATTGCCCCATTTAGAGTGTGTCTGTGTGAGTGAGTGTGTGCCCAGCGATGGATTGGCGCCCTGTCCTGGGTCTATCTGCCCAGCGCCCGAGATGTTCTCCCCTGGATGGGCATGGGGAACCCCACCGCGACCCTAATAGAGGATAAGCGGAAGATAATGAATGAATGAATGAAAAAGTGAATTGAGTTCTCCAAATTGCCCCATATAGAGTGTGTTTGTGTGAGTGAGTGTGTACCCAGCGATGGATTGGCGTCCTGTCCTGGGTGTATCTGCCCAGCGCCCGAAACATTCTCCCCTGGATGGGCATGGGGAACCCCCCCCCCCCGCGACCCTAATATAGGATAAAGTGGAAGATAATGGATGGATGGATGGATTTAAGGGCCTTCAACAAGGTATGTTAATCTTCAGATATCCTGGATTAACTCTAATATTGCATGTTTTTATTAATAGGTATTAATTCACCAAATGCATCAGTACTAGATATTTGCAGCCTCCAGAATATAGTCAGTGTTGTCGTTCTTACCATAAGGCACGAGCTGATTGATGAGGATAATAACACCAGCCAGTATAAGCGATGCGCACTGTGAAAACCTCCGTCCAATGAGACTCATGGAAATTGTGATGATAATTTTGGCTGGAATGTCCACTGCTCCGAAGATCACCTGAATTAAATAGATGTTCACCCCAAATTTCTGTAGATCCATGGACAGGCCATAGTAAGCAAAGCTTGTGGAGAACCTGGGTGCAACATGTCAGGAAGTAAACAGAGAATCACTGGTTTGTATTGAATATCAAAGCTTCTAAAAGAAAATTAAGAAATCTACATTATTACGTGCCATAAATTAAGGGCGTGGTAGCTCAGTGGTTAGGGGATTGGCCTATCAATCTGAAGGTTAGGGGTTCAAATCCCAGGTCCACAGTTACCAATGTGGGTCCTTGAGCAAGGCTCTTAACCCTCATTGCTCCAGGGGTGTTGTGATGAACCCTGTGCTCACCTTGTAAGTCGCTTTGGATAAAAGCGTCCAATAAATGACCAAATGTAATGTTAAATCTCTCATCTCATTATCTTGACCATTTAATCCTATATTGACAGACATGGGGAGAACATGGAGATGCAACTTCCTCCATAATCTTCTGTTTTTTAGTTACATAGATTCTCTAAATTGATCAATAATCAGAAGCGATATCGAACTGATCGGGGTCATCACTCCTGCTCTCTATATAGACGTTTTTCTTATCATGTCTGAGTAAAGATAAAAAACTGACCACACAGCACAGAGACACACAGTGATGGTTCTCATGATTCGTGTTCGTACAAGATCCACAACACTGTGAGTTTCCTGCGAGCTAAACATTTCCTTTTGCATCGACTTCTGCAGAATCTACAGACAAAACAAAATACAGACATGCAATAGTCAATAGTCAGGTATTTCTTAATCATTTCTTAATATTTCAGATCAGAAGTCCAACTCACAGCTGGAGTTTATCAATGAAGTATAAAACTATAAAGACCATGTTAACATATGTCCTCATGGTAAAGCAATAAAACTCCGACTTTGAACAGGGGTGCTCAAACTTCTGCATACGACTGTACAGCCCTCTTGATAATCATTACCTCCAAACTGATTGTTTCCCCGTCAGCTTTGTGGCCATTCATGCGAGCGACATATTTGAGGTTTTCTACAGCTTTCTCCGGCTTCTTAGTCAACACCAGCCATCTGGCAGACTCCAAGAACCACCTATAGATGTGGAGAAATATATATAGTACTAGTCAAAATCAATAAGACGTTGATTTTACGAATAAAAATACATCACGTTGTTAATCCAAAAAATATATCGTATATTTATTTAATAGGCCAAACTAACACCAGACATAACAAATCCTTTAAATCCCTCCTGCTTCGCTCACTGTTTACATGAATCCATTTAATGATATCACTGACCATGAGTACAGAAAGAAGAAATAGAATGGAAGAGAGACAGCCAGGGTAAGATAGCGCCAGTCTCGGATGAAGTACGCCACCAGTGCCAAAAGTAGTTGCCCAATGGTGTAGCAGTAACCGGTCCCTGTGCCCACCATGGTTCTGACATGAGTTGGAATCCATTCCACAACTAGATGAGGCACAAACAGAAAAAGAGGGTGAGAAATTCAGCTTGCAACAATTAATTCATGTTCATCTTTACAAAGTTCTAAACAATTTTCAGTCATTATTATTGTATGATATTGCTTCCCCTTTCCCAACAGCACTAATTATAATTAGAAGCTTAGAACACCTAATTAATAAAACGTGTTTTGATTAGGCTTTATTGAATGCCCTGTGGCGGCACGTTGGCTTAGTGGTTAGCACGTTCGCCTCTCAGCACTAGGGATTCCCGGTTCGAATCCCCATCTGGGTGGAGTTTCCATGTTCTCCCCGTGTCTGCGTGGGTTTCCTCTGGGTTCTCCGGTTTCCTCCCACAGTCCAAAAACATGGATCAAGTCAATTGAGTTCTCCAAATTGCCCCATATAGAGTGTGTCTGTGTGAGTGAGTGTGTGCCCAGCAATAGATTGGCGTCCGGTCCTGGGTCTATCTGCCCAGCACCTGAAACGTTCTCCCCTGGATGGGCATGGGGAACCCCCCCCCCCCCTGCGAACCTAATATAGGATAAAGCGGAAGATAATGAATGAATGAATGAATTAATTAATGCACTATCTAGGGATTCCCGGTTTGGACCCCCATCTGGGTGGAGTTTCCATGTTCTACCCGTGTCCGCATGGGTTTCCTCCGGGTTCTCCGGTTGCCTCCCACAGTCCAAAAACATGGATCAAGTCAGTTGAGTTCTCAAAATTGCCCCATATAGAGTGTGTCTGTGTGAGTGAGTCTGCCCAGCGATGGGTTGGCGCCCTGTCCTGGGTGTATATGCCCAGCGCCCGAAATGTTCTTCTTTGGATGGGCATGGGAAACCCCCCCTCTCGCGACCCTAATAGAGGATAAAGCGGGAGATAATGGATAAATGAATGAATGAATGAATGAATGCGCGGTTTTGCATTGCTTTTTTTCGGTCAGTCGTGTCATGTCTGACTCTTCACTCTGACCCCAACCATCAAGTTGGAATACATGTGAGTTTAATGACTGAATGCCTGCAAATCACACGTATGAAGTGCAACTTATTTACTGCATTGGTGTGTAGGTGTGAGCGTGGTGCATTCTCACTGAGGGAAAAGGAATTGAGGATCAGTCCAGAGAGGGCTATGCCTGAGAACAAGCGGAACAGGCAGAAGAGGGAGAAGGAGGTTGCAAAGGCAGCACATGTCCCTGACACGGCCATCATCAGGTGAGACATCAGGAGAGAGATGCGCCGGCCGAACCTTGAACAAAAAACATTGCAATCTTTTATTATTTTGCGATATTAGAAGTCCTTTTCTATTGCAACTGGAGCTTAATGCTGAGAGTCATGTCATATTTCTGCCATAGGTTTTCTGCCAAAGGGCCTTGGTGTCGGGCATGCAAAATCTGATTGGTTAAATGCTTTAATAAGAAAATACACATCTAGAAGCGGCACAACCTGGAGAAACACTATGAATGGAAGCTGACAGACCATTGGGAATTACTAGATAAGTGTTGATAGACAAGCGATAGATTGGCACCCTGTCCTGGGTGTATGCCCAGCGCCCGAAACGTTCTCCCCTGGATGGGCATGGGAAACGACCCTAACATAAGACAAAGTGGAAAATAACGGATGAATGGATGTTCATAGACAAAATATGATCAGCTTGTGATTCAGATGTTTTTTTAGCTACCACCCAGAACCCATAACACTCTAGCAACAGGGGTGACTGAAGGAACATTGTCTTTAGTACATGCACTTCTCTTGTTATCAGTCACTCTCCATGGTACTCATACCTGTCAGACAGACCCCCAAAGATCACTGCACCCATGAGCACCCCGCCCATGTAGATGGTTTGTCCCATTTGCTTTAGCGATCGCAAATCACAAACCAAATCCCACTGTATGAGAAAGAAAACATGAATATTGTTAGAATCCACAGTGAATATTCCTTCATATTTAAGTTAATGATGGTGATTACCTCTGTGATAATGGTTGAGCTCATTTCAGTCATTTCATAGTTCCACCCATCCACACAACCCTGCAGTTCAGTAAGGTTCTTTCCGCTTTCCTCTGATTGATGCTCAGAGATATTCGTGTCCAGAAGATTCCATTGTGGATGGATGTACCGTTGGCAGCGCTGTGGTTTACCACCATGATCCAGGGGCACGGTGAGACGGATGATGTCAGCAGCACCCAAAGCTGGTTCTGATAAATTAATGTGGGCCGCGCAGTGGTGTGGAGGCACAAGAGCAACAAAGTTCTGCAAAAGGTTATGGCTGGCCAACAACAGGATGGGCAAAGAGAGCAGCGTCACATGCACCACTTGGAAACGTCCCGTGCTGCCCACTTGCTCCAGCAGGTCTCCGAATGCCATGGTTCTGTGGTTTTTCTTTGAAAGTTAAGAAGGGCTGTAATGTAATCAGCCTCTAATTAAATATAAAGCACACACACACACACACACACACACACACACACACACACACACACACACACACACACAGATATATATGAGGACACATTAACACTAAAATGCAGAAGACTGACTTACAGCTGACCTGTGTACCTTTAACAAACTTTTATAGTCTTTTATATTCAGTAACCACAGTCATTTTCTAAGTTACTCACCTGGAGTTGTGGCAGTAAATATATAGAGTCTCAGCAAAATATAGATGTTCTGGTCAAATTCCACCTTTTATTGATTTTAAGTGAGTATGAGATAACCAAAATAAAAAAACAAACGTAATTCTGTATGAAGAACATAAAAACTGTAAAAATCACAGTTCTATTTGAATGCATTTACTTTAGGAAACCTACTGAATTGAATTGAGCATATATATTTTTATTAATCCTCCGTGAAGCAATGATTTAATATTAGAACAGCAGTAATCATGTTAATGAACAAACACCCAACTCACTGTATGTCAACTTCCAACAAGACATCAAATACCACAATAAAGAATCATATTAATAATACTTTGCTTTGGCTTCTTCTTTCTTGACTGACTTCCAGATGTGAAGACACTTTTGATATTCCGGCTCCAATGACAAAAACTTCGAAACCCTTAAATCGACTACAGGCAGAGAAAAGCAGTTCTCTTAAAGCAGGCTGTAGAGTGCTGCATAATCAGCTCTGAAAAGTTCTCTGGAGAAGTTTGACACGACTTAAGACTGGATTAAAAATCCCCCGGCTGAAACTTTTGCAACCTGAGTAACTTTTCTACATCACTGTTACCTGTAGCCTCTGATCTCTAAATGAATGGAACCCCCTGAAGCACCTGTGCTGCCTTTAAATACTATCTGAGCAACTATTGGTTGGTCAAGGTCCATACGACATACTTTGAGTGTCTGGTAAAAACCCAGCTCTCTCTCTCTCTCTCTCTCTCTCTCTCTCTCTCTCTCTCTCTCTCTCTCTCTCTCACACACACACACACAAACACATGAAGAGAAAGAGAGAGAGAGAGATTTATAGGCGAATGGGGTTAAGTTCTTGGCTGGACATAGGTACTTACAAGGGACAAAGGTAATTTGATGTTTATTTTTTGTAAAAATGTGAACCAGAACAGTAACCTGCATCAACAAATAAACATAATATCAGCTTTATAGGCGGCACGGTGGCTTAGTGGTTTAGCATGTTCTCCTCTCAGCGCTAGGGATTCCCGGTTCGAATCCCCATCTGGGTGGAGTTTCCATGTTCTCCCCGTGTCTGCGTGGGTTTCCTCCGGGTTCTCCGGTTTCCTCCCACAGTCCAAAAACATAGATCAAGTCAATTGAATTCTCCAAATTGCCCCCAATAGAGTGTGTCTGTGTGAGTGAGTGTGTGCCCAGCGATGGATTGGCGCCCTGTCCTGGGTCAATCTGCCCAGCGCCCGAGATGTTCTCCCCTGGATGGGCATGGGGAACCCCACCGCAACCCTAATAGAGGATAAGCGGGAGATAATGAATGAATGAATGAAAGAATGTGTTTGTGTGAGTGAGTGTGTGCCCAGTGATAGATTGGCGCCCTGTCCTGGGTGTAATTGACCAGTGCCCAAAACTTTCTCCCCAGGATGGGCATGGGTGTTTGTGTGAGTGAGTGTGTGCCCAGTGATAGATTGGCGCCCTGTCCTGGGTGTAATTGACCAGTGCCCAAAACTTTCTCCCCAGGATGGGCATGGGGAACCCCCCCCCCCCGCAACCCTTTCATTCATTCATTCATTATCTTCCGCTTTATCCTCTATTAGGGTCGCGGTGGGGTTCCCCATGCCCATCCAGGGGAGAACGTTTTGGGCGCGGTTAGATACACCCAGGACAGGGCGCCAATCTATCGCTGGGCACACACTCACACACACAGACAAACACACTCTATATGGGGCAATTTGGAGAACCCAATCGACCTGATCCATGTTTTTGGACTGTGGGAGGAAACCGGAGAACCCGAAGGAAACCCATGCGGACACGGGGAGAACATGGAAACTCCACCCAGATGGGGATTCCAACCGGGAATCCCTAGCGCTAAGAGGAGAACATGCTAAACACTTAGCCCTCATATAGGATCAAGATAATGGATGGATGGATAAACTTTATGTTACATCCTCCTTTACTGGGATTCCCTGGCAAGCTTCCTTCATCCCTAATTCTTCTAATATCAGTTACATTTAATTCGTTCAATCTTTATTTATCTTTGATATCATTTGAATTTGGTCAATCTGTGTTACTAATTGCCTTTAATTGCCATCCATTGACCTTGGTTCCATCTGCCCCAGCAAGCGACATCAGTTTTACCCCTCTGTCACAGGGTTACTGCTAAAAATCTTCCTAAAACAGCAAATCAAGTCTAAACCCACTGCTGTCGGGGCAGAGCAATATGTTTTCCAACACTTAGCCTGTCATTATGTATCAAAAGCTAAATCCCAAACTGCAACCTGCATGAGATGTGAGTCTTAGTGTTCGTAATGCTTTATTCTTATTGTCCAGCATGCTGCACACGGGCTTAGACATTAAACTGCTTTGACTTTCTGTCTGAAATCTCCTTTCGTGGTGTCAGTGGTTGCATTATGTACCGTGGAAAAAAATCATCTCCAGGTTCTGCGAACGTGTTGTGATGAGAAAATAATAGCCTTCATGCTGCGTTCCAAAACATTTCTATTCATGATTTACTGTCTGCTCCGATTCCACACAGACAGATGGCAACCCTATTTAGATGCTGCCTCTTTGAAGCCACATTTCTGCTTTTAACAGGAAAAAAAATATAGAAGTTTTGAAACCTTAAAAGCTTATACAAGCATGACGCTTTCAACCTGTAACACGGTCTCACTGGAACCACATGACATAACATTTTTGTGATCACACCATTCAGATGATCTAAAAAGTTGTCCATTAATAAGTTTATGTAATAGAAGCTGTCAATGAGTACACTATTAAATAATGAAAACCGAGGAGTGTGTGTGTGTGTGTGTGTTTTTTATGCAGCCCCTCGCAGATCTGCACTTTAATCTAGATAATTGCAGTGCGTAGGTTAAAACCCTAACTGGATTAAAGTTGTTTGAATGAAGGTCTTTAGGAAGAAGACTGCGATTAGTTAATTGTTCAGCTGTTTGGAACCATAGTTTAACATTACATAATACACTGAGCTGAACTGCATGGGGTGTTTAACTTGTGCATCCAGAGAACCACAGAAATCCAGCTCATTAAACTAAAGTCAAAGAAATAATTAATCAATCAAGTCAATGAATGCACATCAACAATTATGATTTGTTAGCTCTTATTACTCTTCATGTAACCTTTAATCAGGATTATAAAACATGTTGTTCTGGTCCTTAAATCAGCCGTGACGTTATTGCCAACAATGTGCACCTATCCTGTTACTCAGCGATCAACATTCACTTTAAAAAACAGACTAGATTATGTTGTGTAAAGACCAGATTATTATTTTATTATTATACGATTTTAATGAAACACATTTATGAATCAAACTTTATTTTTATTTCTTATTTGTGTTTTTAAACATTTATAAATGCAATAAGTCACAGAGGGTTTTATATTATTGTGAATAAATCACAGGAAAAAGGTGTAACTGTACTCCACTTTGTGTCATGCCTAACAACCCCACTCCTGTGATTTATGCATAATAATAAATGCCCTCTCGTACCACTGGCTTTAGTATCATACAGGACGAAAGAATGGCAGTGCTGTTTCAAACCATCCACCATCCAGATTGCAGTCCATGACCTTAGTGACTACTCCTCAGATAGAACCGTCTTGACTCCATCAATGGTGAAGAAGCAAAGAGAAGCAGAGGACCTGTAGGTAAACCCACAGCTTTAGGAAAACATCTTAGATTTCACAAACACATTGATTCTGTACGGGTGTGTGTGTGTGTGTGTGTGTGTGTATGAGTATGATTTGATACATACAGTACAAATTCTACAAAGACCAAACATCGATGTATTTTATTTATTAAAGCCATGTAGTCTGAAAACAACATCACTTTTTAAAAGGTTTAAAGATCATTCTGTGAACTTCATGAACTTCATTTGGGTGTTCGAATGTAGGACACTCTCTTCTCCGTGTGTTGCCAGATTTTCCCCTTTAACAAAATGTATGTCCAAGATAAACATTGGTGGTACTAAGTGTCATGAGGACATTTTATATTAATGACAAATCTTGCTCAGAGGGAACACACAGTCTGATCAGGAGGTTCGTCATTGCTATGCACAACTTCATCCCACTGTACCACCGCAGACCCCTGACTGAACCATACATCATCGTTAATGAACCTTTTGTGTAAGAAAGCATGAAAACAGACACACCATTAAAGATTAACTGAATTATGTTCGAGCTATTTCATAGGATGCACTTTCACCTTGGAAATTACTTAACAGGGTTTAGTCACTGAATCTAAGAAAGGCAGCAGATTCTATGACAACAGAATGCCTCTCTGTATGATAAGACTGGAGATTAGATAATGAGAGATAAAGCAGTCAGGGAAACTGGAACGTGTCTATTCTATGGGATTTGGATTCTGCGCACCAATAAAGGAAACAATTGCTTTATGATACAGGGATGATAAAGCAATAAAGAGCAGATGCCTATTGGAAAAAATGTTTAATGGACAAATGACAAGGGATAAAGTCATATTGATATTAATATATAGATAATTTGAAAGCTTCACACTGCTTCAGAATCACTGTGTGTCTATACATTTAAGTGCGAAGATAAAAAAGCTGTTACAGTCATGTGCAAAAGTTTGGGCACCCCTATTAATCTTAATCATTTTTTGTTCTAAATATTTGGGTTTTTGCAACAGACATTTCAGTTTGATATATCTAATAACTGATGGACACAGTAATATTTCAGGATTAAAATGAGGTTTATTGTACTAATAGAAAATGGGAAATATGCATTAAACCAAAATCTCTTAAGAATAATGTTCAAGAATCAGTGACGAAGTTGAAGTTACGCCGGGGATGGATATTTCAGCAAGACAAAGGTCCAAAACACCGCTCCAAATCTACTCAGGCATTCATGCAGAGGAACAATAACAATGTTCTGGAATGGCCATCCCAGTCCCCAGACCTGAATATCATTGAACCTTTGTGGGATGATTTGAAGCGGGCTGTCCATGCTCGGCGACCATCAAACTTAACTGAACTGGAATTGTTTTGGTCAAAAATACCTTCATCCAGGATCCAGGAACTGAATAAAAGCTACAGGAAGCGACTAGAGGCTCTTATTTTTGCAAAAGGAGGATCTACTAAATATTAATGTCACCTACCCATATCATGCCCATACTTTTGCACTTGTCAAATTTTGGTTTAATGCATATTGCACATTTTCTGTTAGTACAATAAACCTCATCTCAATCCTAAAATATTACTGTGTCCATCAGTTATTAGATATATCAAACTGAAATGGCTGTTGCAAAAACCCAAATATTTAGAACTAAAAATGATTAAGATTAATAGGGGTGTCCAAACTTTTGCATATGACTGTAGGTAGGTTAAGTCCTAGGTTTAAAAGTAAAGCTTAGTGGTGTGTAGGTGGATCAGGGGAAATCAGGCTTGATGAAGTAAACATCAGTTTAAGACAGAAACACAATCCAAATTGTTCTGCTTACGTCATGTAGGTGGTACACTAGAGAGAGCACTGACTTTATTTTGGGTCATCGGGAGCTGAGAGCTTCTCCAGACTGGGTTCTACACCCCAGATCTCACGGGCATACTGAGCGATGGTACGATCACTGGAGAACTTGCCAGACGCGGCGATGTTGTAGATCACCTTCTTGGTCCATTCCTTGGGTTTCTGTTGAAATAGATTGTTGGAAATGAAAAGGCGAAGACGTAGAAAAGCAAACTGACCAAAATGTAGTGAGTATAAAGGGCACTTGCCTTGTAAAGGGCACTGACTTTGTCTTGACATTTGATGTAATCCTCATAATCTGCAAACACTTTGAATCTGTGTGTGGTTGGGGCAGAAAACGGGCAGATACAAGTGGAATGAAATCAATGGGGCTGAAATTCGAATGGTGGTTTGGAAATCTGTATTAATTGGGTTGTTGCTGTCTAAAGTCTGAAATCGGCCTGATTTCGACCCTCAAAGCAAAACCACATCAGCATGACTGATACATGAGGTGAACGTTATGGATCATTACACTAAATGAGGTAAAAAAAAAAAAAAAGATGAGGTCCTCAGCTTTACTCACAGACTTCAGTTAATGTTTAAAAATAACACAGATGACTTTTTAAAAGTTTGCAATTTTTGTTTAGCTGGCTGGTGGCTTAGTGGCTTAGTGGTTAGCATGTTCTCCTCTCAGTGCTGGGAATTCCAGTTTCCAATCCCAATCTGGGTGGAGTTTCCATATTCTCCCCGTGTCCATGTGGGTTTTCTCCTAGTTCTCCGGTTTCCCTCCCAAAAACATGGAGCAAGGTGAATTGAATTCTCCAAATTGCCCCATATAGAGTGTGTCTGTGTGAGTGAGTGTGTGCCCAGTGATAGATTTGCGCCCTGTCCTGGGTGTATCTGCCCAGCGCCCAGAACATTCTCCCCTGGTGACCCAAGTACATTTACATTTACATTTGGTCATTTAGCAGATGCTTTTATCCAAAGCGACTTACAAGGTGAGCGCAGGGTTCATCACAACACCCCTGGAGCAATGAGGGTTAAGGGTCTTGCTCAAGGACCCAGACTGGTAACTTCAGTGGACCTGGGATTTGAACCCCCAACCTTCAGATTGATGGCCCAACACCCTAACCACTGAGCTACCATCACCCACATGTAGAGGATAAAGTGGAAGATAATGGATGGATGGTTATAGGGGGTCCATCCCAGTGGCTTAGTCATTAGTACTTTCACCTTCAGGTTTAAATCCCACTTTGGGTGGAGCTTTCATGTTCTCACTCAAACCCACAGTATATTGTGACCATTTAGCGCAGCCAGTTACAAAGATCTGTTGCAGCCTATCCTAGCAATCATTGGTTGAAAGGTTGGAAAAGGTCATAAATCCATTTTTGTACAGATACATATACACATTAATACGTAGAAGCTCTCAAAGGAACATATTTACTGTGAGGCACCACAGTGGGCTGTTCCTAACAAATTATTAATACATGATTAATACATGACTCTAATTTCAAAGATTCTTTAAGAAACTGGGGTTGGAATGCCATGTTGGGTGTAAGTACCTGTCATGGTGCATTAGCATATTGACGATGTCCTTGAAGAGGTCAGGCTGCTTGGGGCTGAAGAAGCCTCCTGCAATCTGGTCGATCGCCTGCTTCAGCTCGGGGATGCGGTTATAATATTCTGATGCATTATAGCTGTAAATGAGATGCAATATGTTATTCATCAGCTGGCATCTGTTGTTCTTTACAGTGTGCATCCACCTATAACATAAAAGTCATCATATCAGGATGCAATAGCAAATGAATAAGATGCAGCTGCATATTTTAGCAGGATAAGTTCAAGAGTCATCAGTTTTAAAGTGTGGGACAGCGGTTTAGAGAACATGAGCTGCTCATATCGGTCAGCAGCGACTGTGGTTTCGACCGAGCATGGACGGACATGAGTGAAATTATATGAGAATAGATATTTAATCATGTTAGTTGGCCAGCGAGGTTCTGTTCACCAGCCTCACGATTTTGGACTGCTGTGCTAGGGCTGTGTGTTCCGCTGCGATAAGCTTCTCACCCCTTCCTGTCCATGGCGTCCACATCATCCACTCTCATGCCAAAGATAAAAAGGTTGTCTTCTCCCGCCTCCTCTGCCATCTCCACATTGGCTCCGTCCATGGTGCCGATGGTCAGGGCGCCGTTCAGCATAAACTTCATGTTGCCCGTTCCAGATGCTTCGGTGCCAGCTGTGGAGATTTGCTCGGAAAGATCAGCGGCGGGGATGGCTGCAGAGCAGAGAGGAAGAGGAGCAGGTGGTGAAGCTTCTCCACGTCGTAAAGCGTAACCAAACAAGAAAACGCTGTGACGGCTGCACCACCTTTTTCAGCCAAGGTTACTCTGTAGTTCTCCAGGAAAATGACTTTGAGCCGGTCTCCCACTACGGGGTCATTGTTGACCACCTCACCGATCGCGGTTATCAGACGGATGATCATCTTGGCTGTGTGGTAACCAGGAGCGGCCTGAGATTGAAAGCACATGATGATTAATATTCATTCATTCATTCATTATCTTCTGCTTTGTCCTCTATTAGGGTCGCGGGGGGGTTCCCCATGTCCATCCAGGGGAGAACGTTTAGGGCGCCAATCTATCGCTGGGCACACACTCACACACACAGACACACTCTATATGGGGCAATTTGGAGAACTCAATTGACTTGATCCATGTTTTTAGACTGGGAGAAAACCGGAGAACCAGGAGGAAACCCATGCAGACATGGGGAGAACATGGAAACGATGGGGATTCAAACCGGGAATCCCTAGCGCTAAGAGGAGAACATGCTAACCACTAAGCCACCGTGCCGCCCGATGATCAATATTAATAATAACAATAATAAATAGTCATTCCGTTTACATGATTGTGTTTATATGATTATAAATGGTTTTAATTTCAGCATAAGCTAATTAATACCTTTCCTCCGATCATTACAGTTCTTGGTGTCCACTGCTTCTTGGGATCCTTCTTGATGCCTGAAGTGAAGGTTTATAATGAGCTTCATAAGAATGCTTTCTTATCAAACATCGGAGGAAAGCACAGCAGCAGCTCTTACGGTTATAGAACGTGATCATGTGCAGGCAGTTGAGAAGCTGTCGTTTATATTCATGGATTCTTTTGACTTGGACGTCAAACATGGAATTTGGATTGATCTTCACCTTGTAGTGTTCCTCCAGATGTGTGGAGAACTTTAGCTTGTTCTCCTGCAGCCAAAGTAAAGACCAACATACTGTCATCACACAGAAGATCCAATGAATCCAGAAACTGGTACTGAACCAATTACAAATCTAAATCTATATCCGGATTTGAAAAGTCGACGGGTTTTATCTCAGAATTTGTAGAAACTAGTGTAGGTCAAGCAATGTGATCTGTAATTTAAATCTAAACATGATGCTCTTTGCAAAGTTTAAGCATTCATGGCTTAATGAAGTGGTTTTGTGGGGATTTGGATTATTTATTTAAGGTTCCAAACATATGCCTTTGTTCTGTACTACAACCTCTGATATAATGAGATGCAATTAAATAAAGGTATTTCTGTACATCGTTAATTTGAAGGCAACAAACGCAGGGAATCAGTTTAATTGGAGCCAAGAAGTTAAAAAAGCATCATTGTTAAACGTTTTTAAATACCATGACGCTCACCTGCTTGACCTTGGCGACGTCGCGGATAAATGCTTCATCGTTGATGAAGTTGTGCAGCTTCTTCAGCTGGCTAAGGTCACGGATGAACTCCTCTCCTATTTTCTAAAACACACAGCCATCACAGAACTTTAGGACCAGAATGGAGGGGAATATAACCTCCCCCATCATCTCTCAGTCCTCTGGGGGAGGTCCACTCAGGGGAGAACGGTTTGGTCAGCAGATACATCCAGGACAGGTGCCAATCCATTACTGGGCACATTAATACACTCACACAGGCACAAATACACCATATAGGGGCAATTTAAAGCATTTAATTAAACTTGAGAACCTGGGGGAAACCCACGCAGTCACAGGGGGAACATGGAAACTCCACCTGAATCTGGATCCCCGGAGCTGAGAGGTGAACATGTAAACCACTGTGCTGCCCTACTGTCACTTTAGTTTTCTATATACATGTGTACATATATATATAGGGTCGTGGGGGGGTTCCCCATGCCCATCCAGGTAAGAACGTTTCGGGCACTGAGCAGATACACCCAGGACAGGGTGCCTATCTATTGCTGGGCACACACTCACTCACACAGACACACTCTATATGGGGCAATTTTGGAAAATTCAGTTGACTTGATCCATGTTTTTCGACAGTGGGAAGAAACCGGAGAACCCAGAGGAAACCCACGCCGACACGGGGAGAACATGGAAACTCCACTCAGATGGGGATTCGAACTGGGAATCCCTAGTGCTGAGAGGAGAACATGCTAAACACTAAGCCACCGTGCCGCCGGGTAAAAGCATATTATACTATATATCCATCCATCCATTATCTTGATCCTATATTAGGGCTAAGTGGTTAGCATGTTCTCCTCTCAGCACTAGGGATTCCCGGTTCGAATCCCCATCTGGGTGGAGTTTCCATGTTCTCCCCGTGCCCATGTGGGTTTCCTCCGGGTTCTCCGGTTTCCTCCCACAGTCCAAAAACATGGATCAAGTCAATTGAATTCTCCAAATTGCCCCATATAGAGTGTGTGTGTGTGAGTGAGTGTGTGCCCAGCGATGGATTGGCGCCCTGTCCTGGGTGTATCTGCCACACGCCCGAAACGTTCTCCCCTGGATGGGCATAGGGAACCCCCCCGCAACCATAATAGAGGATAAAGGAGATGAATATAGAGGAGATAATGGATGAATATATATATATATATAAATTAAAGTAATTCAGTTCTGCAATTTCAGGTCACATTTTAAAAATAAGTCCTTCAGATTGCTTTGCAAATCTGTGTATAGTTCTGGCAGTAAGTCGCGGTTGCTGTCTCTCTGGATGGTAAACAGTCTTTGTTTGAGGATTAGGTTTTTCGTGGCTCAGTCTAATTTTCCTTTAACTCTGACAAGTTTTGCAGTTTATGTAAATGAAAAATGCTTTCCCCTTCATCTCGGAACGTGTGCAGTGCTTTGCTGTTGTTTTAGTTCTAAAAACAACCCCTGAACAGCAATCACGTCTCAACTAGACTCATATCTCTGACCTGGAAACTGGACAACTCCTAAAACTTGCTCATGTAAATAAAATAAAATAAAATTACCTCCGCAATGACTTCAGCCAGACCAGGGTTGCACATGACCAGCCAGCGCCGTGGGGTGATGCCGTTGGTCTTGTTCTGGAACTTGTGTGGGTCCAGCTCGAAGAAGTCCTTAAATCTGAACCAAAGCAAACGAGATAGGACAATGTACCTGTGTGTGTGTGTGTGTGTGTGTGTGTGTGTGTGTGTGTGTGTGTGTGTGTGTGCTGCATCACTTACACAGTAGCTTTGAGGATGTCTGAATGGATCTGCGCCACACCGTTAACTGCGTGTGAGCCAACGATGCACATGTGGGCCATGTTGACCCTCTTAACGCCTCCCTCCTCAATGAGAGACATGCGACGCATACGGTCGAAATCTCCAGGATACAGAGAAGCCACTCGCTGTACAGGGAGGAAAACCGAGGTTGTATCAGTGTTGAGATGTTGAAACACTTTTCCAGAGGTGTGTCAACGTGAATGGTCAAAATATTGGTGCTGTTTCACCTCCATGTGTCGACGGTTAATCTCAAAAATGATCTCAAGGTGGCGTGGTAGCAGGGTCTGGAACAGATCGATAGGCCAGCGCTCCAGGGCCTCGGGTAGAACAGTGTGATTAGTGTAAGCACATGTCTTCACAGTGATGTCCCAGGCCTGTGAGAACAAGTCAGGACATGCATTCAGTAGAGTGTCCTGTAATTATTGGGATTTGCTGGAAAATAATTAAAATAATCGTTTCCTCTCTGTCACGGTGGCTTAGTGGTTTAGCATGTTCTCCTCTCAGCACTAGGGATTCCCGGTTCGAATCCCCATCTGGGTGGAGTTTCCATGTTCTTCCCGTGTCCGCGTGGGTTTCCTCCTGGTTCTCCGGTTTCCTCCCACAGTCCAAAACATGGATCAAGTCAATTGAACTCTCTAAAAATTGCCCCATATAGAGTGTGTCTGTGTGAGTGATTGTGTGCCCAGCGATGGATTGGCGCTCTGTCCTGGGTCTATCTGCCCAGCGCCCGAAACGTTCCTCCCTGGATGGGCATGGGGAACCCCACCGCGACCCTAATAGAGGATAAAGCGGAAGATAATGGCTGGATGGATGGGTTTCCTCTCTTTATTTTGGGACACGTGGCTCAAAGTGATGTTCGCACACCAGGGTGACCCATGGGCTCTATGCAGTTCTCCTCTGAGCAGCGGGCCAGTGGCGCCATGTCACAGCTAGAAGTGACCCACACATGTGATCCACATGGCAACTGTGAGTTACAGCATGATGCTAAAGTAGTAAGTTTTAGTTAAAACTAAACATACAAACGGTTTATGGGGCAATTTATATATCCAAATTGCCCCTATAAAGTGAAACTGTGTGTGTATCTGTGTGATTGATTGTGTGCCCAGTTATGGATTGGTGCCCTGCCCAGCACCATAAAGATGAGCGACTTAGAGCAATGTTGGAGATGCTGATCATTGTTTACGGCTTCTTTATCATTCATTATCTTCCGCTTTATCCTCTATTAGGATAGCGGGGGGGGGGGGGGGGGGGGAACATCTGGGCAGATAGACCCAGGACAGGGCGCCAATTTATCGCTGGGCACACACTCACTCATAGGGAGAACATGGAAACTCCACCCAGACGGGGATTCGAACCGGGAATCCCTAGTGCTGAGAGGAGAACATGCTAACCACTAAGCCACCGTGCCGCCCTGGTATCTTTATATTCTCACAAATGTCATTTTAAAAGCAGCTGTTTACACAGTTTAGTGATTTCACAAACCTTCTCCCATGGCAGTTTCTCCTCATCAACCAGCACCCTCATTAACTCTGGAATAGCAAGAGCAGGGTGGGTGTCATTCAGCTGAATGGCCACCTGATGGCAGAAAAGACACATGTTTTTAATGTAAACCTTCAACAGGGAGTCTGCAGGTGGAAGCTTTCTAATCTACAGTTATCTTTCACATGTCAGCAGAACAATCTGAATTTAAGGTGGACTGCAGGCATTATGGGCATTATGATTATATTCATAACCCTTCACTCTACCAGACATCTTACATGTTGTTGTTATGACCTTAAATACATAAAAACAGCTTCTATTGTAGTCTCACATGTATAAGAGGGGTCTAATGTGGGACCCACCTTATCGGGAAGGGCAGTGAAGTCAGTGCGCACAATCTCCCTGGAGCCAAATTTGGAGGCCTTGAAGCGGCGAATGATATCTTGGAGGGTAGCAGCCACCACAAAGTACTCCTGTTTCAGACGCAGCTCCTTTCCTTCAAAAAACTGTAAATAAGAGGGAATTTACACAGAATGCTTTTATTATAGAATTCATTTTCTAAGCTGCTTATTTTAACTCGGGTAACTGGGACACTGGCACCTTCATAAGCAGCCATTGGGCAGGAAAACCCATTTCTGCACACATTCACACCTGGGGTTGTTTTGGATTATTTAGAGTTTAAGGTCAAGACAGCAGCACCGCCTACTTCCTGACATGGGGCAGTTTATAGTACCACCAATGTACCCTTCAGTACAATGTTTCTGGTATTTGGGAGGAAACTGGAGAACCTGGGTGAACCCCCTCAGGTACACAGAGGACATGCAGACTTTATTTTATTAGTATTGATCTTGTTAATCCTGTACTAGGGTCATGAGGGGCTCACCTTGCTCATCCAAAAAAGTTTCGGCGCTGGGCAGAGACACCCAGGACAGGGTGCTAATCTATCACAGGGCACACACACTCACACAAACACATATGGGGCAGATTAGGGAGCCAATTCACCTTGAATCCATGTTTTTGGACGAAATTTTGATCTGGATCCCCAGAGGTGGATGTGCTAACCACTACGACATTGTATCACCCCTGTTGTTATTATTATTGTTATAATTCATTCATTTTTCATTCATTATCTCCTGCTTTATCCTCTATTAAGGTCGCGGGGGGGGGGGGGGGTTCCCCATGCCCATCCAGGGGAGAACGTTTCAGGCGCTGGGCAGATAGACCCTGGGGCGCCAATCCATCACTGGGCACACTCACTCCCACAGACACACTCTATATGGGGCAATTTGGAGAACTCAATTGACTTGATCCATGTTTTTGGACTGTGGGAGGAAACCGGAGAACCCGGAGGAAACTCCACCCAGATGGGGATTTGAACCGGGAATCCCCAGTGCTGAGAGGAGAAGATGTCAACCATTATTATTATTATTATGTTCTGAAACAGGGTGGCATGGTGGCTTAGTGGTTTAGCATGTTCTCCGCTCAGCACTAGGGATTCCCGGTTCGAATCCCAATCTGGGTGGAGTTTCCATGTTCTCCCCGTGTCCGCGTGGGTTTCCTGCGGGTTCTCCGGTTTCCTCACACAGTCCAAAAACATGAATCAAGTAAATTGAGTTCTCCAAATTGCCCCATGTAGAGTGTGTCTGTGTGAGTGTGAGTGAGAGAGTGTGTGCCCAGCGATAGATTGGCGCCCTGTCCTGGGTGTATCTGCCCAGCGCCCGAAACGTTCTCCCCTAGATGGTCATATGGGGACACCTCCCCCCCCCCCCGTACCCTAATAGAGGATAAAGCGGAAGATAATGGATGGATGAATGTTCTGAAACACACAGGAATAAATATAATAAACTAACGTTGTCATTGGGATAAAGCACTCGAGAAATGTTCTCGGCCAGGTTGCGGTCCAGCACGGCCTGGATGTAGCCTCCAACGTTAACTATAAACAAAACATGACAAGAAGAAATAGATTTTGTGTTTTGTGCAAACATAAAACTAATGTTCGTATACAAATCCTGTTCCCATGACTTACAGTCTTTCAGGTTGAACTCGCAGGGTGCCTTGGCTGACCACAGTCTCATAGTGTTTACCACATTGTTTCTATAACCTGGCACAGGAGTGTCATATGGCAAGGCCAACACCACCTACCATCCAAACATGAGAGGTGCTCAGAACAGCATGGTTTACCACGTGCTGAAGGAGTCTTAATGCACTCTATCCCAGCTTACCTGAGTGTCCACCCATTTCACTCCGTCCGGATGATGCTCTGTCCTGCCGTAAAAGTGCACAGGGCGCATGTACTCAGGACGGGCTTTCTCCCAGGGGTTTCCGTACCGGAGCCAATCGTCAGCTTCCTCCATCTGATAATAAAAATTGGTCATAATGTACAAAAAGGTCGGTCAAGAGTATGTAAGGATCATAACCATATAGCTACAGGTGAATATTCAGCACATTTAATTAACACAATAATAATAATGTAGGTGGCACGGTGGCTTAGTGGTTGGCATGTTCTCCTCTCAGCACTAGGGATTCCCGGTTTGAATCCCCATCTGGGTGTTCCATGTTCTCCCTGTGTTCACGTGGGTTTCCTCCGGGTTCTCCGATTTCCTCCCACAGTACAAAAACATGGATCAAGGGCAATTGAGTTCTCCAAATTGCCCCATATAGAGTGTGTTTGCATGAGTGAGTGTGTGCCCAACGATAGATTGGCGCCCAGTCCTGGGTGTATCTGCCCAGTGCCCGAAACGTTCTCCTCTGGATGGGCATGGGGAACCCCCCCCCCCCTCCGACCCTAATATAGGATAAAGCGGAAGATAATGAATGAATGAATGAATGAATGAATGAATGAAGAACATGAATAAATTGTCTACATAATTTTTAACTGTCCTCAAGAAGTTATCGGTCAGTAAATGGATATCACTGATGTGTACAATACAAAGTACCTGCCAGCCATTGACAATCTTCTGATTGAAGATACCAAACTCATAACGAATTCCATAACCATACGCAGCTAAACCAAGAGTCGCCATCGAATCCAGAAAACAAGCTGAAAGTGAAGACATGAACGTTAAAAATGTATGGATTTTTAAGATATCTGTACCATTAATACACCAACTCGATTTATTTATTATGTTTTTCACAAGTTTATAAAAAAAATGAACTTGAACTCATAGTTAACCCAACCTTTCACATGTCTACAAACAAACTAGACCTGTTTCGATGACTAAACTGAAAAAATCAGAGAGATGGATTCACTAAGCTCATACCAGCCAGACGGCCCAGACCTCCGTTACCCAGACCAGCATCTTCTTCAACATCCTCCAGCTCCTCCATGTCCAAACCCAACTGACAGCACACAAAGAACAACCGTGTGGCTAGCAAACCAAAATACCTTCAGATATTCTTAGGCAATGAGATGAAAATGGACCTGGTACACAGCCTCGTCACAAGCGTTCTCCAAAGCCAGGTTCACCATGGTGTTCTGCAGAGTACGACCCATGTAGAACTCCAGAGAGATGTAGTATACACGCTAAACAAACGATAAAAAATGTAAATAGTAAATAATGTAATATATAGAATTTTGGACACACCTCCTTTTTGTTCCACTTACTGTAAAGATGGACTTTGTAGTTCTATTATTTCATACTGTAGTCCATCTGTTTGTGTTCTACAGTACATACTGTGTACTCTGTTCTAATGGTCAGAACCCCAATAGTACCACCACAGAGCAGGGGTTATTTGGTGGGTACATTATTCCTATCCCAGCAGTGTCTCTGGGGTGTTTAAATGAAACTACAGCAGTACTGCTGCACTAAGCCCCCCCCCCCCACCCACCACATCAGAGTCACTGCAGAACTAACAACAAACAATCCACCACCCAAATGATACCTGAATGATACAGAAAACCAACAGGGGACTAACAAAAAAAAACAAAACGCAGATGGACTACAGGCTGTAATTGTAAAACTACAAAGTCCATCTATATGGTAAGTATAGTAAATATATAGGTTTGTGTGTATATAGGTTTCTATAGGTTATATATATATAGGTTATATATTCATTCATTCATCCATTATCTTTCACTTTATCCTCTATTAGGGTCGCGGGGGGGTTCCCCATGCCCATCCAGGGGAGAACGTTTCAGGCGCTGGGCAGATAGACCCAGGACAGGGCAACAATCTATCGCTGGGCACACACTCACTCACACACACACTCTACATGGGGCAATTTGGAGAACTCAATTGACTCGATCCATGTTTTTGGACTGTGGGAGGAAACCGGAGAAACCGGAGGAAACCCACGCGGACACGGGGAGAACATGGAAACTCCACCCAGATGGGGATTCGAACCGGGAATCCCTAGTGCTGAGAGGAGAACATGCTAAGCACTAAGCCACCGTGCTGCCCTTAGGTTATATATATATAGGTTATATATAGGTTATATATAGGTTATATATATAGGTTATATATAGGTTTCTATATATTGTCTGTTTTAAGATTTTGCTGATTTGGTCAATCAGAAAAAAAACCCCTAACATTTAAGAGAAGTTTTCATTTGGAGAAGTTGGGATTGTTTTGGACTTTTTGATCACGTAGTTCCTCATTTCTATTTTTTCAGCTCAGCGTTTATTGGATATTAATATAGAATTTCAAATAAAAGAACTCAGCGATGCTGGTCGAGGATCCTGGTATAGACGACTTCCCAAAAGAAATCATTTAAATAGAATCACGCGTTCCGCGCCTCAAAAACGGAACGTCTCTGTGATATAATGCTGTAATGCATATTCTCTCTGACCCTCTGTTCATTAAAGCTATTTAATAACGGCTGTATTACATGATTTGTTTGATGTGGAACTGAAAAGAGCTGTGCAGACATACAGAACTGCATACCTCCGTATTATATGTTAAAGGGCACGGCCATTTAGTTACATTAAAAGATGAGAGCGCATCTGAGCGATAACATAGTTAATGGTTTCTCAGGGAGTGGCCTTTTATCTTGTGGCGCTGTTTGGAATATGCTATGCATTTTCATTCCTCTGTAAACTGAAGAACCCGGAGAACAGACGCTGCTTATGACTGAGGGAGGGATATGAGGTACTTAATGTCACCGGAGGATATTGGTTGTAAAACAGGGAGCTCCATGATGTTCAAGGGCAAAGAAAGGATCTCAGCAAAGACAGAGGGAAGTTTCGTGAAGTACCATGATGCAGCTGGAGGGCAAACTGGTCATAGTGCCATGCAGGTGGATGGGATGGTTCCAGCACCCCAAACACATGTGGTGTCATTCAAGGACCAGGTGGGTGTGCAGAACCTAAAGGCAGGTACATAACTCCACAGTGGAGAGTGTGAGCTAGAAACCTAATGCACTGCTTATCCTCTCTGAAGATCGAGCCTCGATCCTCCTGGTGGGTGTTGGTGTCACAGGGTGGTGTGGAGGTGGTGTGGAGGAAGACACCGCGGAGGATCAGAGAAGATGGCTTTATAACAAAATCAAACAAACACCACAACATCCGTTGGTATTGTTCTTCATTGAGGACGCCTTCCCCTCATCCTTCATCCTCGCTTCTCCTTTCCCACTTAAGCAGCCATGTCCTTTCTCTGTGAAATGGTGACCCTGCGCCACCCGAAAAGTCCAGGAATCTTCTGATGGATCCAGGCTTGGTGGTATCTGCTGACCTTTCCCATTATCTTCTCGTGGAAAGTCTTCAGCCTTCAGCCTGGAGGGTTCAACCGAGGCTCTATCAGGCTCCCCCTGTTTGGCTGCGTTGTTTTTCTGGGTTCCACAGTGTTGCCCGTGCTTCTGTTGACTCTTTGTTGTGTGTTTCTGGTCCTGCCACTTTCATGATTAGTTCGGTTAATTTGTTATTTGTTCCACCTGCGCCCCGCAGCTAATTCTGTTCCCGTTGATTTCCCCTCGTGTATTTAGTTGCTGTCTGTCTGCTTTCAGTTGCAGCTCTTTTGTTCCAGCTAAGTGGTTTTCACTGCTGTTAGCTCTTTGGTAGAAGTTGCACATCCCAGCGTGCTTTTTATTCTCTTAATAAATCTACTTCTTTAGTTTAGCTTCCGTCCCGTCTTCTGGTGTTTGTCCGCCTGTGTTACCTCCAAGCTCGGCTGAATCAATGAGAGGAGTAAGTCTGAAGCATTTTCTATATTCATTCATCCATCCATTATCTTCCGCTTTATCCTCTATTAGAGTCGCCCCCCCCCCCCCCCCCCCCCCCCCCCCCCCCCCCCCCCCCCCCCCCCCCCCCCCCCCCCCCCCCCCCCCCCCCCCCCCCCCCCCCCCCCCCCCCCCCCCCCCTTGCGCTGAGAGGAGAAAATGCTAACCACTAAGCCACCGTGCCGCCCTCATCCATGATCAAGTGTATTGAATGATATAGTGTTTTTTCAATAGTAAATTGTCTCAGAGCAGCTTTATGGTGTTCTGAACCCGAATCCCTAAAGAGAAAGGTGAAACTACAGTGGTTTTTAAAGAAGAGGAACCTTGTGAGGACCGAGGCTCAGTGGGAGACATCCTCCTCGAGTGGCTCGGCATTGCTGACAGGGCGGGACATCAGTGTACACTCTATATGGGGCAATTTGGAGAATTCAATTGACTTGACCATGTTTTTGGACTGTGGGAGGAAACCGGAGAACCCGGAGGAAACCCACGCGGACACGGGGAGAACATGGAAACTCCACCCAGATGAAGATTCCAACCGGGAATCCCTAGTGCTGAGAGGAGAACATGCAAACCACTAAGCCACCGTACCGCCTGCATTTTCTATATCGTGTTGAGTAATAAGTAGCTGTGCAGTCACTGCTTCCTGTTTCAACAGAATGAAGCAACTCTTGAGGTTGATGTTATTTCTGAAACAATCCAGATTTTTTACAGTTTCACGGCACAGATGGGTTAAACGCTGAGGACCTAGTCCTCTGTGTGAACAGAGATCACAAAAAGATCACTCTCCACTTCACTTTACTTGTGAGGGTACTGTGATGGGCTGGCCAATTAAAGAACAGGCCAAAGGACGCTTACAAAGTTTGTAGACAGACATATCTGTAAGTGTAGAACCACAAACCACAGTGGAACTGAAAAAATGATTGATGGGTGTGTAACTAATATAGAATCCACTCAGTATATCGACTCAGTGATGACAGTGTCAGAGACGAGGATGCTCTCTAGCCTGAAGCCCATTATGGACACCCACTCTCTGACACATCGGTAAGACACATTTAGTTTAAATGTGTCTAAATGCCCCACAGAGCACAGGAATCATTCTTACCTGTGACTACAAACTAACAAATCTCATGTTAACATATACTGTATGCTTCATTTGCTCTGCCAGATTTTTGATTCATATGCGATAATAAAATCAGTGCAATATTCATTACTTTATATGATTCACAAGTGCAGTACATTTCAAGTCAATTGAGTTCTCCAAATTGCCCCATATAGAGTGTGTATGTGTGAGTGAGTGTGTGCCCAGCGATAGATTGGCGCCCTGTCCTGGGTGTATCTGCCCAGCGCCCGAAACGTTCTCCCCTGGATGGGCATGGGGAACCCCCCCCCCTCGGCCATAATATAGGATAAAGTGGAAGATAATGACTGAATGAATGTGCGATACTATAATCAGTGCAATATTCATTACTTTATATGATTCACAAGTGCAGAACATTTCAATATATAAAACTTTTTCCATGGTGGCTTAGTGGTTTGCATGTTCTCCTCTCAGCACTAGGGATTCCCGGTTCGAATCCCCATCTGGGTGGAGTTTCCATGTTCTCCCCGTGTCCGCGTGGGTTTCCTCCGGGTTCTCCTGTTTTCTCCCACAGTCTAAAAACATGGATGAAGTCAATTGAGTTCTCCAAATTGCCCCATATAGTGTATGTTTGTGTGAGTGAGTGTGTGCCCAGTGATAGATTGCCCCCCTGTCCTGGGTGTATCTGCCCAGCACCCGAAACGTTCTCCCCTGGATATGCAGGATGTATCTGCCCAGCACCCGAAACGTTTTCCCCTGGATGCCCCCCCGCAACCCTAATAGAGGATAAAGTGGAAGATAATGGATGGAAAACTTTTTGCGCTTATTATTAGTACTTTTATACTTTTCTGCTTTTCCAGATGATAAATCTGTAAATGAGGCATCTTTCCCCCAGGGATTATTAGTGTTCTGATTCCATGTGTGTGTGTGTGTGTATATATATATACACTTGTGCAATGTAATGATATAGTAAACTATATTGTGCTTTGCCTTTCGTTCTGTTTTGTCCCTGCAGTTAGAGACAGTTAGAGATTACTATGTAAGCAAAAGTGTAAGAGACCCGAGACTGGCGTAAAGGGGGCAGAAAAAGGTCACTAGTATTATGTAACACTGGCATTTTGTTGCTGGTAAAAATAAACACCCGGAGGTCACCGGCAAAGGTTAGGAAGTCTGAAATTCAATTGAAATTCAGGACAGATGTATCGGAACAGCAGGTATTTGCATGAGTAAGTTTTAGAGCAAAGATTACTGTGATTCCTAAGGTGACCCAGATGTTAATCAGACTGAAGACGATCAAAATAGATTACGAGCCTGCAGTTTTCAAATGAGAATTAAGCTTACTGGTTTTTTCAAAAATGGTGATCATTATATATATTAAAAAATTAAATAAAAAAAAAAACATGAACACCAACCACCCCTCAGAAACCACCCCTCAAAACTCCACGCTTGAACTATTAAATCTGCTTTACATGCTCATGACTACCAGTCATAATATTAGTGAATATATGTTTCTGTGGTGACCTTTAATTAAAGAAATGACCCTTGCCCTTCGTACCGAAGATACTTTAAACCTGCAACGGTTTTCATTTAGCTGCAATGAGAAATGTCAGAGGTGAGCCACTGCTCTGAGATGAGCCCTCATTAATAGCCTGAACTAATGTTCCCTCACTGTTCCTGTGTAACAGGGTACAGTATGAATAACAGGGTACTGTATGAATAACAGGGTACAGTGTGAATAACAGGGTACTGTATGAATAACAGGGTACAGTATGAATAACAGGGTACTGTATGAATAACAGGGTACAGTATGAATAACAGGGTACAGTGTGAATAACAGGGTACTGTATGAATAACAGGGTACAGTATGAATAACAGGGTACTGTATGAATAACAGGGTACAGTATGAATTGTACAGTGACCCATAATCTGAGTGCTCAGACTGTACACCTAATATATTGATGGCATTAAGTGTGTGTGTGTGTGTGTGTGTGTGTGTGTTTGACATACTTAATTTTGAGGACCCTGCAAAAGTTTATATGCTCTGTACAACCACCAAGAAGCGGCTCAAGACATCTCACCATCTCAATGTGGTTCGAGCAGCAACACCATCAATCTGTGGCAGAGTAGTCAGTGCTACAGTGCACAGAGGGAACTTATATTTAGGTCATGGGGACGTTGTAATGTTTGTTATGTTTTCTCTCTCTTAGTTAGTTTTATAAAGTTTCTTTTTCCATGGAACTAACTGGGAAACCACCAGGCAAAACTTTAAAGGTCTCATTATCCCAGATCAGGAGTCTAGATTGGGCGGCACGGTGGCTTAGTGGTTAGCACGTTCTCCTCTCAGCGCTAGGGATTCCTGGTTCGAATCCCCATCTGGGTGGAATTTCCATGTTCTCCCCGTGTCTGCGTGGGTTTCCTCCGGGTTCTCCGGTTTCCTCCCACAGTCCAAAAACATGGATCAAGTTAATTGAATTCTCAAAATTGCCCCCTATAGAGTGTGTCTGTGTGAGTGTGTGCCCAGCGATGGATTGGCGCCCTGTCCTGGGTCTATCTGCCCAGCGCCCGAGACGTTCTCCCCTGGATGGGCATGGGGAACCCCACCGCGACCCTAATAGAGGATAAGGGGGAGATAATGAATAAATGAATAAAAGGAGTCTAGATTCAACATATACCAGCACCACCACTCAGCTGAGTGAACCACCACCCAGTAAATAGTCCACCACACAATTGCTATTGTTCAGTATTAATGATTGTTGGTGATAATGTGGTTCTGGTTAGATGTTAGATTGAGTAAGTGCTTGTTAACAGATTGGAAGCATCCAGTGATCGTGGAATCGACCAAACTTTATGGTGTGTGTTGCAGCTTTGCGGCTGATCTTCGCTGAACTGTACTTACTTTGGGGTCTTTCTCATAATAGTGCTGCTGGGTTCGGATCCACCTGCCCACCAGGTGATCCCGCACTGTGTGTGCCAGGGCAAAGTAGTAATCCCGCTTGGTGGCCACATTGCGGTCCTTTACCAGAGTGAAGTGCAGGTGCCGGTTGAAGTTGGTCTTCAGGTCGGAGACGTTTTCCACGCCGGCGAGGCCCCGTACTGATATCTGTTTCCTTTTCTCATGGTCTGACAGAGGCTTCGACATGGTGCCTGTGGACGAGCCGAAAATAGTGAAGACACACAGACACACACGAACACACACACACAGACGGAGTCGTTTGCAGCAGCCTGAAGCTGTCACAGCAACACTGCTGCCACCCTGACAGCTCAGGTCATTTAATATCAGCTGTATTAATATTCATTAGTGGGTGGGGTTGATGGAAGAAGAGCCAAGTGGGGCTTTTGTCTCCCAAATGTATCTGCACTGCAATAACATATTGGGCCGAGGTGACACAGTGGAATCCAGACAATCATTTATTATCATAGTCTTATATATTTAGTGCTTTCAGCAAACACGGTAAATCGACTACAACTCCCATGAGCCACCATGAGCTCGATTCACGCCGAAGTCCGAACCAAGCAAACATTAATAGCCACTATGACCCATCCCAAAGGCCGTGATATTTAAAAGGCATGCTCTGGAAAAGTCATACGCTATTTGCTCTCATCCAGCAGACCCCTCCCCTCCCCCACACACCCAGAACAGTAAGTACAATAATAATAAAGCAGCAAAGAACGAGTCCACTAGTCAATAAGCCGACTTCACAGTGAGCAGCAAACGCTTGGCAGTCATATTTTCATTATTTGTGTGTGTGATGTCATCAAGGAGTAATAAGGAGGCCATAATGGAACACACATTATATAAAAGTGATACAGTCTCATGCAAACATTTGCAAAGCCCTGGTTCAAAGACTCCAGCGCGTCTGCTATTAAAGTATAATCTCCCATTTTCTGCGATGACTCCGCAATTTTGGCTCCGGCAAAATTTATTTCTTACAGAAATGACATGAACAGAGCACATTTTACATTCTGTTAGCTGTGAATAATCTCATCTTATTATCTGCCACTTAATCCTTTACTAGGGTCAGGTTGGGGGGAACATGAGAACATGTTGGGCGCTGGGCAGATACACCAGGGACAGGGTGCCAATCCATCGCTGGGCACACAGTCACACACGCAGATGCACACATGTATGGGGCACTTTAGATATAGCAATTTAGAGCCGCCATTTCACCTCGAATCCATGTTTTTGGACCGTGAGAGGAAACGGAAGAATCCAGAGACCCTGGAGAAAACCTACGAGGACAAAACCTACGGGAGGACATGGAAACTGCACCCAGTTCGGGATTCGAACCTGGACTTTCAGCGCTGAGAGGCGGATGTGCTGACCACTATGCCATGGGAAGATGTGAAGTTAAAACCCCAACACACACACACACACACACACACCTGTGTTATTTAAAGACATTTAACTCATTCATCCATCCATTATCTTCTGCTTTATCCTCTATTAGGGTCGCGCGGGGGGGGGGGTTGCCCATCCAGGGGAGAACGTTTCGGGCGCTGGGCAGATACACCCAGGACAGGGCGCCAATCTATCACTGGGCACACAATCACTCACACAGACACACTCTATATGGGGCAATTCGAAGAAATCAATTGACTTGATCCATGTTTTTGGACTGTGGGAGGAAACCGGAGAACCCGGAGGAAACCCACGCGGACACGGGGAGAACATGGAAACTCCACCCAGATAGGGATTCGAACCGGGAATCCCTAGTGCTGAGAGGAGAACATGCCAACCACTAAGCCACCAAGACATTTAACTGTTTTTTGTTAATTCCATTTGACTCTTAAGGGTTCATTCATTCATTCATTATCTTCCGCTTATCCTCTATTAGGGTCGCGGTGGGATTCCCCATGCCCATCCAGGGGAGAACGTCTCGGGCGCTGGGCAGATAGACCCAGCACAGGGCGCCAATCCATCGCTGGGCACACACTCACTCACACAGACACACTCTATATGGGGCAATTTTTTTGAGAATTCAATTAACTTGATCCATGTTTTTGGACTGTGGGAGGAAACCGGAGAACCCGGAGGAAACCCACGCGGACATGGGGAGAACATGGAAACTCCACCCAGATGGGGATTCGAACCGGGAATCCCTAGCGCTAAGAGGAGAACATGCTAAACCACTAAGACACCGTGCCGCCAAGACATTTAACTGTTTTTTGTTTATTCCATTTGAAGGGTTAACGTTCTATATTATTCTACTGATTCATTTGAAAGCGAGTGGAACGTTTCTTTCGGTGACATTCTGACGTGATAGAAATACTTTTATCTAATTGGGGCAAAGATGTTGTGAAAGGTGGGAACTCTTCGGTTAATAACAGGAAATGCAACGAGTGACTTGCACAACAGGCAGGAAACCGAGTCTCTGCCACACAGCTGTGCTCGAGGTAAACTCCAGCCCCGAGTGCACTTCTGGTTCTCACACTCTGAAGAACACATCGTCCTCCTCCAGAGAAGCCATCTGTGCTTTAGGATCTCAGCGATGTAGTGTCCTTAGGATTACAGATCAGAACAGTGAGTAATTCTCAACACTAATCACAGATCATTATCACTAGATGAATTGTAGGCCGATATGTCTGTTATACGCCCTCCTCGCCCGTCTGTGGGTGGAGGTTGTTTCGGATTATTGTATAACATCCAGCTATATTGCTTACATCCAGAAAACTGCCCTCAGCTTCCTTATTTCATCTGAAGTTTTTTTTTTTCCGGTCTTCGGCGGCGTCTCACATGTTTCTGTCACATTGTTTCTGCCGACGAACAAAGACGGATCAAAGAGAGGTGTGGAAAATTGAGGAAGAAAACAGGGGCAGAGGGACGAGCCAGAGGGGCAGAGCGAGGAGAAAACGATGGAGAGCATTTCATCGGATCAGTCTGCGACTGTGGATGAGCTGGTGGAGGCCTGCATCAAAGCCTTCGGTCAGTATTCCCACTCGCGTCGGCTGAGCTCACTTATCATGCCGCTCAGCTACGGAGCTGCTCGGCTCTCTCACTTCGCTTCAGAGGAATCCCCTCTCTCTTTGTTTTGTGACGGCCCCAACGTTGGCCGTGTTCGGTGCAGATTTTTGAGGAACGAGGCTTTAAATACCGGGGTTTTGTTTAATTAGGAGGATCAGCCACGAGCAGGAGCTTAAATCATTATTCTAAATGAATCATTTAACAAAGAACCGTTAAAAATGGATTTCTTTATTTCTGTTCTTATTACAGAATGCTGCCATTATTCTAAATGTTTAGTTCATACTGGAAATCCATCCATCCATCCATTATTTTCTGCTTTATCCTCTATTAGGGTCGCAGGGGGGGGGTTCCCCATGCCCATCCAGGGGAGAACGTTTCGGGCGCTGGGCAGATACACCCAGGACAGGGCGCCAATCTGTCAATCTGTCAATCTGGGCAATACTGAAAATAAAGCATTATTATTGGATGTTTTTTTGGATTTATGAAATTCATTATGGGCGGCACGGCGGCTTAGTGGTTAGCACGTTCGCCTCTCAGCACTAGGGATTCCCAGTTCGAATCCCCATCTGGGTGGAGTTTCCATGTTCTCCCCGTGTCTGCGTGGGTTTCCTCCGGGTTCTCCGGTTTCCTCCCACAGTCCAAAAACATGGATCAAGTTAATTGAATTCTCAAAATTGCCCCCTATAGAGTGTGTCTGTGTGAGTGAGTGTGTGCCCAGCGATGGATTGGCGCCCTGTCCTGGGTGTATCTACCCAGCGCCTGAGACGTTCTCCCCTGGATGGGCATGGGGAACCCCACCGCGACCCTGATAGAGGATAAAGCGAAAGATAATGAATGAATGAATGAGTATGAGGAGGAGGCCACATGGTGGCTAAGTGGTTGGCATGTTCACCTATCAACGCTGGGGATCCAGCTTTGAATCCCAATGTTCTCACAGTGGGGGTTCCCCATGCCCATCCAGGGGAGAACGTTTTGGGCGCTGGCCAGATACACCCAGGACAGGGCGCCAATCTGTCGCTGGGCAATACTAAAAATAAGGCATTATTATTGGATGTTTTTTTTGGATTGATGAAGTTCAGTATGAGGAGGAGGCCACATGGTGGCTAAGTGGTTGGCATGTTCACCTATCAACGCTGGGGATCCTGGTTTGAATCCCAATGTTCTCACAGTGTGGGTCCTCGGATTTCCTCCCACGGTCTAAACACATGAATTCAAGGTAAATTGAATGCTCGTAATTGCCCCATATAGAGTGTGTTGGTGTGTGTGAGTGAGTGAGTGTGTGCCCAGCCATAGATTGGCACCCTGTCCTGGGTGTATCTGCCCAGCGCTTGAAACGTTCTCCCCTGGATGGGCATGGGAAACCCCCCCTCCCCCCCATGTCCCTAGTAGAGGATTAAACAAAACATAATGAATGAATGAGTATAGGTTCGAACCCTGACCTGGGGGGTTTCCATGGTTTCTTCATGTTCTTGTGGGTTTCTCCTTGATGTATCTGCCCAGCACTTATAATGTTCTACCCTGGATGAGCATGGAGAGCCCCTCCACCCATATCCTCACAACCCTAGTATCCAGAGAACCTGAAGGATTTTCTCAGATTGGCATTTGAACCTGAATCCCCAGCGCTGAGAGCAGACATGTTAACCGCCGCACCACCATGTCGCCAGCACAACACATATTTTGCTTCATCAGAATTTAGGTTGGAAGGTAAACGTATGGCTGATCCTCACACTCAAGCTCATCGTTCCCTCTCTCTTTGTCCTGATCTCAGATGATGAGGGCGTGTTGAAGGACAGCTCTGTGGTGCGGATGTTTCTCATGATGCATCCCTGGTATCTTTCCTCAACCGACTTTGCCAAGAAGCTCCTGGAAAAGTATCCTTCTCCTCTCCGTGCGGCGTCCGCTCCGTCCAAACGATAATTTAGCGCTCGGGTATCCTGCTTCCTCCGGGCAGTTTGTCATGACAAGGCTGTCATGGCAGGAGATCCTTGACACTGTGACATGTTCATTTCTCAGGCCTTTTTTATTAAACCAAGTTACACTGACAACATGGAGATTGACCATAACAACCCACCAGGTCTGAGAATGGCTCTGCGGCTTGCTGCTCGCAGATTTGTCATCTTGTCAAGTAAGTCAGTAATCAAATCAAGAGTGCCTTGTATCCGCTGACCTGTTAAAAAACCTTCTTCCGTTTGATGCACCTATATATCGTCGGCGCTCACAGGAAATGGCTCTGTCGAGGCTGCCGGAGGGGCTCATTGTTTGTGGGCTGCACTCAGACCTATTTCATGCATAGCTGAGCTGCCATCGCAGCCCCCCCTCCCACCGCTTCCTCCCTTTCTCTCTCTCCTCAGGTACTGGATGGGTGAATTCCCAGCCGAGTTTGACCTTAACCCCGAGCTGGCTGTGCAGATACGCTGTCTGAAAGAGCTGTTGGAGCAAAGCGGTGATGTGAGGCGCAGCCTACTCATCGACGTTGACAGTATGTGAGTCGGAAAACTCAGCCCCAGTCTGCCCTTTGAACACAGACTGATAGTCCCATCATAAAGAGCATGATATATATGTATGTTAAATTAGGATCAAAGTAAACACTGCCGTATATGAGAAACGCAGTTCCCTGAGAGCGCAGAACGTCAGCGCCACTCGAAATGATTTAAAACCCTGATCAATGTCAGGATTCCTGCGTAAATATCCTTCAGCTCGCAAAATACATTTTCGGGGGTGGAATTTGGAAACAGGGCGGCACGGTGGCTTAGTGGTTGGCATGTTCTCCTCTCAGCACTAGGGATTCCCGATTCGAATCCCCATCTGGGTGGAGTTTCCATGTTCTCTCCATGTCTGCGTGGGTTTCCTCCGGGTTCTCCGGTTTCCTCCCACAGTCCAAAAACATGGGTCAAGTCTATTGAGTTCTCCAAATTGCCCCATATAGAGTGTGTCTGTGTGAGTGAGTGTTTGTCCAGCGATAGATTTCCCCCTGTCCTGGGTGTATCTGCCCAGCACCCGAAAAGTTCTCCCCTGGATGGGCATCGGGAACCCCCCCCCCCCCCCGCGACCCTAATAGAGGATAAAGTGAAAGATAATGGATGGATGGAATTTGGAAACATCTTTCTGGCGAACATACTAAACACCACGCAAAGACATGAAATGTGGCGTTATTTTACCAAACCCTGACTTTTCACCTTCTCCTTTATATGACTCTGCCAAGTCATTGTTTTTAATTCTCGGCTGTCTGTCCTCCTCACAGTCATCTCAGTTTGGATAAATGTCCGTCGTCTTATAAATAGAGCTCCTGATCATTCCTGCAGAAGCCGTGATTTATCACAACCTGACCCTCCAAAATCGACCGCTCCGTCCTCTGCCTGGTCGGCTCTGTCCGTAATCGGGATTTCACAGCTGACATGCAGCTAAAACAAACCGAGCAGGTCATATAAACAGCCCGTTTCTGCAGACTCATTCTCGAGCACATTAAGATCAGACCTTTTCAGACCGCAAGTCCAAACCCTCATCCAATCAACTGTGAATTGTGAATTTCCCATTGTGGGACGAATAAAGGTCTATCTTATCTTATCTTAACTTACCAGCACAAGGCATCGTCTGCATGTCTCTCATTTTACTCTCAGCTGATCTGAAACTATGAGGTCATTTAGCAGATGCTTTTTTTTTAAAGCAACTTACAAGTGGGGGCGGCACGGTGACTTAGTGGTTGGCATGTTCTCCTCTCAGCGCTAAGGATTCCCGGTTCGAATCCCCATCTGGGTGGAGTTTCCATGTTCTCCCCGTGTCCACGTGGGTTTCCTCCGGGTTCTCCGATTTCCTCCCACAGTCCAAAAACATGGATCAAGTCAATTGAGTTCTCCAAATTGCCCCATAAAGAGTGTGTGTGTGAGGCACCCTGTCCTGGGTGTATCTGCCCAGTGCCCGAAACGTTCTCCCCTGGATGGGCATGGGGAACCCCCCCCCTCGCGACCCTAATAGAGGATAAAGCAGAAGATAATGAATGAATGAGGATGAATGAATTACAAGTGTACCAACTTACCGACGAAGCAGAAGACAATGAGATGAGACATTCAATGTTTAATGTTGTTTTACACACAGACACGGGAGAACATGGAAACTCCATCCAGATTGGGATTTTAACCTGGATCCCCAAGAGGAGAACATGCTAATCACTACACCACCAACTCACCCTCCCATATAGGACTATTAAAGTTATCATCAGGATTTAGCAGGTTTAATAGTTTGGTTACACTGTCAGATTCATTCTCATCTATTTAATATCGATTAAAAGAATATATGAGTGAAAATAAAATATAATTTATATTTTAAATTAATATATAATTATTATTTATTGTGCTAATTTTGCTCTTCAGTCCATCTTATGAATGGAAGCGTCAGATTGTTTCTAGTATTCAGAAGAAGAGTAAGACCTCTTTGCTGTTTGACCATTTGGATGCTTCTACATTGGCCGAGCATCTCACCTACATGGAGTACAAGTCCTTCTGCAAAATCCTGGTGAGTTCCAGTTCAGTTCAGAGTTTCTGAGATAATCCCACAGTCCTGACTGAAAATTCTATAAAAAAATATTTTACATTTACATTACATTTGGTCATTTATCAGACGCTTTTATCCAAAGCGACTTACAAGGTGAACACAGGGTTCATCACACCATCCCTGGAGCAATGAGGGTTAAGGGTCTTGCTCAAAGTCCCACATAGGTTACTTCAGTGGGATTTGAACCCCAACCTTCAGATTAATAGCCCAACGTCCTAACCACTGAGCTACCGTACCCTAATATGTTATCAAAATACACTTAATTAAACCTTTACACTCGAGCATTTAGACTGAAGTTTTTAAATGTACCACATGCCCATCCAGGGGAGAACATTTGGGTGCTGGAGAGCATATTACGTATAAAACAATTTATGAAGTTTGATTTCTTGTAGGGCGGCACAGTCGTTCACCTCTCAGCACTAGGGATTCCCGGTTCGAATCCCCATCTGGGTGGAGTTTCCATGCTCTCCCCGTGTCTGCGTGGGGGCATTGGGAACCCCCCCGCAACCCTTATATAGGATAAAGTGGAAGATAATGAATGAATGATTTCTTGTAGAAATGAATGTATATGTGTATAAATACACATGTTTTTAAGAGCACTGATAGCTGAACACTGATTTCTGCTCATATTATTATTATTATTATTATTATTATTATTATTATTATTATTATTATTATTACTATTATTATTGGGTGTAAAGGTAATAACATTCTGCCTCCAGTTCCAGGACTATCACAGTTTTGTGATGCATGGATGTACAGTAGATAACCCCATCCTGGAACGCTTCATTACCCTGTTCAACAGCGTGTCACAGTGGATCCAGATGATGGTGCTGAGTAAACCCACCGCCCAGCACAGAGCCAATGTCATCAATGACTTCATTAAAGTGGCACAGGTTAGAGCTAGCTCATCAGCACTCCAGCCAGACTCATCCGTACTCTTTACTTAGGCCAGACTTATTTCAGCTCTGTGTGTGTGTGTGTGCATGTGTGTGTGTGTGTGTGTGTGTGTGTGTGTTCATAGAGACTGCTGGAGCTGCAGAACTTTAATACACTGATGGCAGTCGTGGGGGGACTGACTAACAGTTCCATATCCAGACTCAAAAACACTCAGGCTCTGATTAGTAGTGATTCCCGGAAGGTAACAAACATCTAACATTCATTCATTCATTATCTTCCGCTTTATCCTATATAAGGGTCGTGGGGGGGTTCCCCATGCCCATCCAGGGAAGAACCTTTCGGGCGCTGGGCAGATACACCCAGGACAGGGCGTCAACCTATCACTGGGCACACACTCACTCACACAGACACACTCTATATGGGGCAATTTGGAGAACTCAATTGATTTGATCCATGTTTTTGGACTGTGGGAGGAAACCGGAGAACCCGGAGGAAACCCACGCAGACACGGGGAGAACATGGAAACTCCACCCAGATGGGGATTCGAAATGGGAATCCCTAGCACTGAGAGGCAAACGTGTTAACCACTAAGCCATCGTGCCGCCCAACATCTAACATCGTATTCCAAATGTTTATCAGATAATTATTTGTAGAAAACAGTCGAGGCATGTGTTTTAAGGTTACCCAAAGGACAGCCCTTCTTTAAACATGAATCTCTCAATATGAAGACTTTTATTTTGTTATTTGTTAAAGAACTTTGCGTAGGGGAACTTTCTGAACTTTATGTAGGGGAAGATTCCAATCAATCCTCCGTCTCTTGGAGTGTGAGCTCAATAACATCATCAGATTTGGGAGTCATTTGTGTGTCTTTTCAGAATTCTGTAGTTTGGGATTCATTTTAACGATTGTTTTCAGCTTTTTGAAGGTCTCTTGGAACTGATCACGTCAACTGGAAACTACAGCAAATACAGACAACGCTTCTCTGAGGGCACCGGCTTCCGCTTCCCTATCCTGGGTGTCCATTTAAAAGATCTGATAGCTGTTCACGTAGCACATCCGGACTGGACCGACCCGGAGAAAACCCAAGTCAACCTGACCAAAACCCGACAACTGTATGCCATCCTCCAAGAACTGGCGCTTGTCCAGAGCACCCCACCTAAAATCAATGCCAACCGGGACCTCCTCAACCTCCTCATTGTGAGTCCAGAAATAAAGCGGGCATCTTAAAGAACCCAGACAGAGGGAAGCCAGTTTTCCATTGATGGGTTGTTTATCAATCATGTGATTTAATGTGGATATGGGCTTCTAACGGTGGCACGGTGGCTTAGTGGTTTAGCATGTTCTCCTCTCAGCACTAGGGCTTCCCTGTTCGAAATCCCCATCTGGGTGGAGTTTCCATGTTCTCCCCGTGTCCGCGTGGGTTTCCTCCGGGTTCTATGGTTTCCTCCCACAGTCCAAAAACATGGATCAAATCAATTGAGTTCTCCAAATTGCCCCATATAGAGTGTGTCTGTGTGAGTGAGTGTGTGCCCAGCGATAGTTTGGCGCCCTGTCCTGGGTCTATCTGCCCAGCGCCCGAGACGTTCTCCCCTGGATGGGCATGGGGAATCCCACTGCGACCCTAACAGAGGATAAAGCGGAAGATAATGAATGAATGAATGAATGAATCAGTTTCTAACCCCTAATAGGGGCAATTTGGAGCACCCACATTACCGTTAATCCGTGTTTTTGGATTGTGGGAGGAAATCGAAGAACCCGTAAAAAACCCACACTGACATGGGGACAACATAGAGACTCAAACCTGGATCCCCAGCACTGAGAGGTGGACGAGTTAACCACTAAGACAATGCTGCTCCGCCACCCCCACCCCCACCCCCGGGGACTCAAAATAAAAACGAAAACACATGTACAGCCCTGTAGTTCACACTTCTGCACACAACCTGTCGTTGTTTAAGCATTAACACATTGTGACATCATGTCATCTTCACTGAAAATATTAATCCCTATGTTTTGAATGGTTTTGTATTGGAATGAGGATAGGTATCACTGGACCAGTACCACACAGACGAGGAAATCTATCAGCTCTCGCTACAAAGAGAACCCCGCAGCCTAAAATCATCTGTGAGTGTCTCCACCAAGCTCCGACCACAGCTGAGTGACGGAATCTTTAATTAAAACCACTTACGACATGCTTTGACGGATTAATGTACCGATTTTAATTGCATAATCCACTTATTTGGGCTTTCAGACCAGAACTTCCACAACTAACCCACAATTATTCTTTTCAGCCCACAGACAGGAATGATTTGCACCGACCCATTAGTGCCATGTTTTATTCCACCGTATTGACTGCGCCTTTTGTTTTGCGTTTCAGGCGTCCACCTCCAAGTTACAGTCCCCTCTGATCGAGCAGTGGTCGTCTTCAGTCAAACCTAAAGCTGATCCCGTCATCATCAACACACATATAGAGAAGATGGTGGAGGTAAACTGGTCATCATCTCGTCCCATTCTCTCATTGAGTCTAGGATTGCAGGGGTTCCCCATGCCCATCCAGTGGAGAACGTTTTGGGCGCTGGGCAGATACACCCAGGACAGGGCGTCAATCAAACGCTGGGCACAGACTCACTCACTCTCTCACACACATGGAAACTCCACCCAGATGGGAATTCGAACCTGGATTTCCAGCGCTGAAAGGCGCCGTTGCTACCCCACCGTGCCGCCATGCTGTTCATCATGTACTTTATTTGTACAAATGGCATCAGCAAATCAAATAACATCACACTGCTGTTTTCATTCCTAGTCAGTCTTTAAAAACTTCGACACCGACGCGGATGGCTACATCACCCAGACTGAATTCGAGAGCATCCGGAACAACTTTCCATACCTTAGCAAGTTGGATGAGTTGGATAATAAACAGTGAGTGTGTGAGTGTGTGTTGTGTGGTACTGAGCTGGGGTGTGTTGGATCTTTTCATTTTTTTAAAAAAAAGGCAGAAAGAACGAGCCGATGCAAGATGGTCGTCTCAATTTATATATTGAGAACAAAGAAATCTCCTCATGGACACCGTCAGTAAGTAACGCTGGCCAGCGGGTCTGCCTCGTTCAGCTTTCAGGTGCTGTGAACGCCTCCGTGGTCTGAGAGAGACCGGCAAACACCGCAAAAGACCGCCAAAGAGCTTACCTGTGCATATATCCTTACGTCACGTTCCCGCCCCGAACTACCTAAGCCAATCACGAATTACCGCCCTAGTTTTTAAATCAGCCAATCCAAGCCCAGTGTTTTGGTTCAAATCTCGCTTGCCCCACCTGACTTCCCAATGGTGGCAAGCACACAGAAAAATCCTTTGTTTGAATACAAACTTTCGGCCATTTTGGAACTCTTATTATTCATTCATTCATTATCTTCTGCTTTATCCTCTATTAGGGTCGTAGGGGGGGGTTCCCCATGTCCATCCAGGGGAGAACGTTTCGGGTGCTGGGCAGATAGACCCAGGACAGGGGGCCAATCTATCGCTGGGCACACACTCACTCACACAGACACATAAACACTTTTTTTGGGGCAATTTTGAGAATTCAATTGACTTGTTCCATGTTTTTGGACTGTGGGAGGAAACCGGAGAACCCGGAGGAAACCCACACGGACACGGGGAGAACATGGAAACTCCACCCAGATGGGGATTCGAACCGGGAATCCCTAGTGCTGAGAGGAGAACATGCTAACCACTAAGCCGCCGTGCCAACTCTTATTATTCATTCATCCATTATCTTCCAATTTATCCTCTATTAGGGTCGCGGTGGGGTTCCCCATGCCCATCCAGGGGAGAACGTCTCGGGCGCTGGGCAGATACACCCAGGACAGGGCGCCAATCCATCGCTGGGCACAGACACACTCACACAGACACACTCTATATGGGGCAATTTGGAGAACTCAATTGACTTACTCCATGTTTTTGGACTGTGGGAGGAAACCGGAGAACCCGAAGGAAACCCACACGGACACGGGGAGAACATGGAAACTCCACCCAGATGGGGATTCGAACCGGGAATCTCTAGTGCTGAGAGGAGAACATGCTAAACCACTAAGCCACCGTGCCAACTCTTATTATGTGCAGGTAATTTAAAATTTCTGACAGGTGAACACGTCTTTATTTTGCCTCTGTCTTTATTTGAATTAAAGGGGTGGACGGATCAGTCGGGACGAGATGATTGAGTACTTTGCGAAAGCGAGCTCCATGCTGAACTGTAAGATGGGCTTCGTACACAATTTTATTGCCACAAACTGCATCAAACCCACAGTCTGCCAACACTGCTCACGCATTGTAAGTATGCTCGCACAGATTACTGATAATTGGTTAATCAAGAGAGACCACACAGCCCAGTGGAGACAAACACTACAGACTAACAGCATCAACATTAGTCCAGCGGAACGGGGCTTCTGTTAACTGCTACTGCGTGACTCTAAATGACCTCCACCACACTATACAACATGAGTTTTATTTCACTGCATTAGTGAGATCTGAATCCCAATTCATCTCAAAATGCTGAATGAGTGTGATGGAAGGCGGCATGGTGGCTTAGTGGTTAGCATGTTCTCCTCTCAGCACTAGGGATTCCCGATTCGAATCTCCATCTGGGTGGAGTTTCCGTGTTCTCCCCGTGTCTGCGTGGGTTTCCTCCGGGTTCTCCGGTTTCCTCCCACAGTCCAAAAACATGGATCAAGTCAATTAAGTTCTCTAAATTGCACCATATAGAGTGTGTCTGTGTATGTGTGTGAGTGAGTGTGTGCCCAGTGATAGATTGGCGCCCTGTCCTGGGTGTATATGCCCATCCAGGGGAGAACGTTTCGGGCGCTGGGCAGGACAGGGCGCCAATCTATCACTGGGCACACTCGCTCACACAAACACACTCTACATGGGGCAATTTGGAGAACTCAATTGGCCTTGATCCATGTTTGGACTTCGGAGAACCTGGAGGAAACCCACGCGGACACGGGGAGAACATGGAAACTCCACCCAGATGGGGATTCGAACCGGGTATCCCTAGTGCTGAGAGGAGAACATGCCAACCACTAAGCCACCGTGCCCTCCGTGGGAGGGGCAACTTAACAAATTTTATCTGAAATGCTTACGGTGTCTTTGCATAAACGTCCTAAAACATGGCTTCAGAAATAACCAGACAGAAATCAGATTGTCTCTTCGGTGAGGGGCTGTGAGTCTCAGAACTGGAACCGTGTGGGAGGGTGTGACCAAGTACCACTTCCTGTTATTTGACTTCCTGTCAGAGAGACCCTACTTTTCCATTTGTCATGTTGTGTTTTTCACAGCTATTTATTTATATATCAGGGGCGGGACGTCAGGGCTGCGGGGTCGTCTCTGAAGCCTAAAATATACCAATCACAAACTAATAATGTAAATTGAATTTAGACCATGGGGCGGCACGGCGGCTTAGTGGTTTAGCATGTTCTCCTCTCAGCACTAGGGATTCCCAGTTTGAATCCCCATCTGGGTGGAGTTTCCATGTTCTCCCCGTGTCCGCGTGGGTTTCCTCCGGGTTCTCTGGTTTCCTCCCACTGTCCAAAAACATGGATCAAGTCAACGGATTTCTCCAAATTGCCCCATATAGAGTGTTTATGTGTCTGTGTGAGTGTGTGCCCAGGTATAGATTGGCGCCCTGTCCTGGGTGTATCTGCCCAGCACCCGAAACTTTCTCCCCTGGATGGGCATGGGAACCCCCCCCCCCCCGCGACCCTAATATACGACAAAGCGGAAGATAACGAATGGATGAAATTTAGATAATGGGCGGCATGTTGGCTTAGTGGTTTAGCATGTTCTCCTCTCAGCACTAGGGATTCCCGGTTCGAATCCCCATCTGGGTGGAGTTTCCATGTTTTCCCCATGTCTGTGTGGGTTTCCTCCGGGTTCTCCGGTTTCCTCCCACAGTCCAAAAACATGGTCAATTGAGTTCTCCAAATTGCCCCATATGGAGTGTGTCTGTGTGAGTGAGTGTGTGCCCAGAGATGGATTGGCGTCCTGTCCTGGGTGTATTTGCCCAGTGCCCGAGATGTTCTTCTCTGGATGGGCATGGGGAACCCCCCCGCGACCCTAATGTAGGATAAAGCGGGAGATAATGGATGGATGAATTTAAACCATGATTACTAATTAAATAATTGTGTGGCTACAAGAGTTATCAATCTGCGATGCAACGGCTCTCTATACTGCGTTTCTGAAAGTTTCTGATGTTTTTATAGCCATAGAATATTTACTGACAGGTGAATTTCTTCAGACGGAGTATTACAGACGGTCTATGTGTGAAATGCACGCTCTGCCACTTCATTAGAATCTGTTTTTAAATATCTGCCATATGTTTCTTATTTCAGATTTTGAGGCTTAATAAACAGAAATGCAAAGGTATTCATTAAAAAAATTATTTAAATATAATCCTCATTACAGTTTTTAAATAACAACCTTCTAATTATAACGTGTGTATATATATATATCTGTTCTCTTCACCTCCACATTCATCCTGCAGTGTGTGGCATCAGCTGTCATGAGGAGTGTCGCACCCGGTTGGCCGTCGAGTGCCGTAAACGGACAAAGAGTGTCAGCTTTGACCGTCCCATTCCGCACGTCAGCCGCTCCCTCAGTTTCTCTCATCCTATTGGACGAAGTAGTCAACCTGAGTGTAAAGGTACAGTCTCTGTTTTTTATTTACCCCCTGCCCCCCGGCGGCACGGTGGCTTAGTGTTTAGCACGTTCTCCTCTCAGCACTAGGGATTCCCGGTTCGAATCCCCATCTGGGTGGAGTTTCCATGTTCTCCCCGTGTCCACATGGGTTTACTCTGGGTTCTCCGGTTTCCTCCCACAGTCCAAAAACATGGATCAAGTCAATTGAGTTCTCCAAATTGCCCCATATAGAGTGTGTCTGTGTGAGTGAGTGTGTGCCCAGTGATAGATTGGCGCCCTGTCCTGGGTGTATCTGCCCAGCGCCCAAAATGTTCTTCCCTGGATGGGCGTTTGGAACCCCCCGCCACCCTAATAGAGGATAAAGCGGAAGATCATGGATTGGGTCCCCCCCCTCCCCCCCCACAACACAACAGTAACACCATCTCCAGGTCTCTACAAACATTTTTCCACCAACCAAATAATTCCTGCCCTTTGCTTCTTATCTCATCTTATCTCATCTTATCTCATCTTATCTCATCTTATCCCATCTTATTATATTCCACTTAATGTTTTACTAGGGTTATGGGATGGTTTCCCAGGCCCATCTATGGGAGAACATTTTGGGTGCTGGACAAAGGACAGAGTGCTAATCCGTGACTGTATGACACACTTCAGCTCTAGTCTTTATCAGTGAGAGTCTCTAACAGCAGATGCTTATGATTAAGATTCCTAATTAAAGGTCAAGACGCCATAATCTTCATGAGGACGCACGCGCTCTTCATCAACAGTGTAATTGTGGTGTTTATCGCCACGTTTCACTACTTGGTTGAGAAAATACTTTAAACTGCTAACAAGTGATGCGATGTAAAATGTGGGGACGCTTTCACGCCACTAATGGGAAACGAAACTAATAGCTCCGCTACCTGTAGAGATGCTAATGAAAAAATGTAATTACCAGCTGAAGTGGCCTGAGTGACTTCAGAGATAATTATTCATTTGGCTGGTTCCGTTGTCACAGAATGACCGTCGTTTCCTCTTTTTCAAGCTGTTTGAGACGAGCTTTTATCTCTGATTGCTCGTGTTTATGCTCTGAGGTGTGTCGGGTACCGATTCATTTCAGCTTCTCACATCTGATGTAGGTTTTAATTCAGTTATTTCGATTGAGCCCCACAATCTGATGACCCCTCGATTGAGGTCAGATTAGAAAAGAGACCTCATCCGTCACGTGTCTGCTCTCTGTTGAGTTCTGCGAATAAGCAGAAGACATTTTAATAGCATAAATAATCCATTAAACTTACAGAACGCAGAACTCATGGTACCTCTTGATGTTTTTTTGCAGTCATCAAAGAGGAAAGAGAAGAGACTCAACAGGAGGACGAGGAGTTCGATGACCATCTTTGATGAGGTACCACAGAAAATTTGAAAGAAAGTCAAGCTGCTGACACAGAGGCCTGTAGTGTGTGTGTGTGTGTGTGTAGGAGAGAATACATTATATTAAGGGCATAAACTGAAATGGGAGCAGTATTAAGAATGAAGGAACCAATAGGAGTATCACTGACAACAACAACAGCAGCAAAAGTTTAAACAATTCCCGTGTTTTTTTTTACAGGAACTCATTCATCTCATTCCTCCATCGCTCTGAAGCCTCAAAGTCAAAAGCATGGATCTCGGATTGTATAAAGAAAACTCACATACGACCTCGACAGAACGTATTCCGCAGCCAGTCAACACAAGTGACATTAAGAGCATATAAAGACATGTCCATCACAGGAACCCGCAGCCATGTGTGTATGTTTATTCTGCGAGAATCTGGATTATTCTGTGGATTTCTGAAGACCTTGGAACTTGACAATATAAAATATGTAGATTTTCAGTTACAGCTTTATGCCATCATTTTTCTATATTATATTATAAAGGGGTTCCCTATGCCCAGCCAGGGGCACTGAGCAGACACACTCCATAAAACACAGGTCCAATCTGAATCTATTGCAGGGCACTCGCTCACACAGACAGACATGAGGACAAATTAGATAGGGGCAATTTTGAGCAGCCAGTTCACCTTAAAAAATGTTTTATGGGTTGTAGGAGGAAACCAGAGAATCTGAAGAACACTCTCACAGATACGAGGAGAACATGCAAACGCCACCCAAACCTATATATATATATATATACATTATCTTCCGCTTTATCCTATATTAGGGTCGCGGGGGGTTCCCCATGCCCATCCAGGGGAAAACGTTTGGGGCGCTGGGCAGATACACCCAGGACAGGGCGCCAATCTATCGCTGGGCACACACTCACACACACAGACACATACACACTCTATATGGGGCAATTTGGAGAACTCAATTGACTTGATCCATGTTTTTGGACTGTGGGAGGAAACCGGAGAACCCGGAGGAAACCCACGCGGACACCCACCCAGATGGGGATTCGAACCATGAACAGAGCCAAATGCATAATGAGTAACATTACAGATCACACACACACACACACACACACACACACACATTTTTTATATATATATATAGGCGGCACAGTGGCTTAGTTGTTAGCACGTTCGCCTCTCAGCACTAGGGATTCCCGGTTCGAATCCCCATCTGGGTGGAGTTTCCATGTTCTCCCCGTTTCTGTGTGGGTTTCCTCCGGGGTCTCCAGTTTCCTCCCACAGTCCAAAAACATGGATCAAGTTAATTGAATTCTTAAAATTGCCCCATATAGAGTGTGTGTGTGTGAGTGAGTGTGTGCCCAGCGATGGATTGGCGCCCTGTCCTGGGTCTGTCTGCCCAGCGCCCGAGACGTTCTCCCCTGGATGGGCATGGAGAACCCCCCCGCGACCCTAATAGAGGATAAGCGGGAGATAATGAATGAATGAATGAATATATATATATATATATATATATATATATATATATATATATATATATATATATATATATATATATATATATATATATATATATATATATTCCTGATCTGTAATGTTACTCTTAAAGGCATTTGGCTCTGTTCATAGTCTCCACTTCCTGCTCAGCCTGACCCTCAGTGTGATTCAGTTTCACACCTCTGCCTCACACTGCGTTTAGAGCAACCTCCCAAACTCCTGATGAAGCTCTGAAACCATGCAGTGTGTGAAGATTGACCCTACAGACCAGTAGGTGGCGGTGTTGGTACGACTTGCTGCGTCCTTCACGTCTCTTTGGGCCTGTTCAGTGGAAGTCTGATTTCCATGTGATTTGTTTGAGGTGATTCCGTGACACAAAGTGCTGCTGGTTTGGATTTGAGTTGGAGGTGAAGTCAGGATCGGTGTTTTCATTAAGAACTCAGTCAGTGTATCTCAGTGCATCTCCCGCTGCTTTCAGACAACCCTCATGATTAGGCGATGACGCCTGTTTATTAAATAGGCCCCTGATGAGGTGCTAATCTTGGAGGTTGCAGTCTTGCAGCTTTAACTACGCCTCGCCTCGGCGGCACGCCGCGGTGCAGAGTGTGATTTCTGACAAAGCATTAATGGTGGGGTGAAAGTCTGGCCACGGTGGGAGTGCATTTTCCCCGCTGTTCACATAACTACAGCCTTCTGTGTTCCGTGAGACTTCAAGCTCTTCAAGCTTTTATACCGCAGCTCTCGCTCTTGTATGTCGCGGGCTTTTCATTCGGCGTTCTTTTATGCAGACTATTTTCCTAATCTCTTTCAGCATCCAAATTATTTTCCATTTCTCAGCTGCGCTTGGCGGGACGACGGGGCTAAAACAATGCGACCCGCCAGGGTACCATATCGATAATGTCTTCCATTTATAAACAAACAATAGAACCGGAGCGGGGAGGGGAGCGTCAGGAGCGTCCTCGTCAGGACCCGGGGAGGCTGGCTCCTTGTGAGAGGCAGTGATGGTTATCGCTGATATAGAATCACTCCATTATATTAACCCTCGTGAAAGTCTGTATGCAGAGAAGCGACAGATTCCTCTTTTTAGCATGAAAGAGTCAGTATCGGTATGCTCGGGGGGAGCATGCCGCTTTTCATTGGAGTAATTAACTTGTTAATTAGGGCTTAGTGGTTTAGCACGTTCGCCTCTCAGCGCTAGGGATTCCCGGTTCGAATCCCCATCTGGGTGGAGTTTCCATGTCCTCCCCGTGTCCACGTGGGTTTCCTCCGGGTTCTCCGGTTTCCTCCCACAGTCCAAAAACATGGATCAAGTCAATTGACTTCTCCAAATTGCCCCATATAGAGTGTGTCTGTGTGAGTGTGAGTGAGTGTGTGCCCAGGGTGTATCGGCCCACAATTTAAAAAAAAAACGATGGGCGATGTGAAGGGCGGCACGGTGGCTTAGTGGTTTGGGGTTTCCCGGTTCGAATCCCAATCTGGGTGGAGTTTCCACGTTCTCACCGTGGGTTTCCTCCGGGTTCTCCGGTTTCCTCCCACAGTCTAAAAACATGGATCAAGTCAATTGAGTTCTCCAAATTGCCCCATATAGAGTGTGTCTGTGTGAGTGTGAGTGAGGGTGTGCCCAGCGATGGATTGGCGCCCTGTCCTGGGTGTATCTGCCCAGCGCCCGAAACGTTCTCCCCTGGATGGGCATATGGAACCCCACCGCGAATAGAGGATGAAGCGAAAGATAATGGATGGATGGAACTTGTTAGTTGATTTTGCTTATTTGAGATGTGAGCGCAGGAATACTCAGGGCCTCGGGGGCAGGACAGGTTGCTGTGAGTTGCACCGCACACGCCCACACGCTCACACTTCAGTGACATCACCACGTACGCTTGACTACCCCAGTGGTATTTGGCTTCACTGGCTTCCTTGGTGTTTGGTCTTCAGGGACCCTCGGTCCACTGACGTGCTCACAGAGACGGAGGTGGAGACTCTGACTCAGACCAGCTCCACATAGAAGATGTGTGTAGGTGAGGACGGCAATGCTGACTCTGCATATGCTACACAACACACAATGTGTCTTACTCTACGAATTAAATGCTATACTTACTCAGCAAGTGCTGTCACTAGAAGGCCACTCAGGCCGCACAATGGCCATCGAAGACGCCTTGAAGGAGCCAAGTGATCATTAAATGAATCTTTGGAGACGTGAGTGAGCGTGTGCCCAATGAAGGATTGGCGTCCTGTCCTGGGTGGATCTGTCCGAAACGTTCTGCTCTGGATGGGAATGGGAAATCAATTCTTTTCTGGCTTCCTTGATCACAGGATAACACAAGTTCTCTTCCTTTAAAGGGAAAATCAAAAAAGAAACAACCCGTGACCTCTCTGGACATCTATAAACCTGAGTGGTCAAAGCGAGTTTCTATGGCGACTACCTGCCTACCAGAGAGTACCGCTCTTAAAAACAACAAGCATACCTCGAGTTTATGGCGTCGGCTCTCTGAGGTTTATGACTTGTGGAAAAACGAAAGCCTTTCTCACTTAAGACTCTTATAGGTTTTAATCATCAACCCCCCAAACCATCAACCCCCCAAACCATCAACCCCCCAAACGCTGACTCAGAGCTGCAGGTCAAAAAACAGAAGCAAGCGTTGGTACATCATCACTGAAGCAACAGTAGATGCGTAAATGAAAATAGGAATAAAAGTGGCGCAGCCCAGTGGTGTAGTGGTTAGCATGTCTGCCTTTTAGTGCTGGGGATCCAGGTTCAAATCTCCGGGTGAAGTTTGCATGTTCATGGATTCAAGGTGAATATCCATCCATCCATTATCTTCCGCTTCATCCTCTATTAGGGTCGTGGTGGGGTTCCCCATGCCCATCCAGGGCAGAACGTTTCGGGCGCTGGGCAGATACACCCAGGACAGTGCGCCAATCCATCACTGGGCACGCACTCACTCACACTCTATATGGGGCAATTTGGAGAACTCAATTGACTTGCCCCATGTTTTTGGACTGTGGGAGGAAACCGGAGAACCCGAAGGAAACCCACGCGGGCACGGGGAGAACATGGAAACTCCATTGGGGGATTTGAATTGGGAATCCCGGTAAATGTGTGCCCAACGATAGATTGGCGTTCTGTCCTGGGTGTATCTGCCCAGCACCCGAAACGTTCTCCCCTGGATGGGCATGTGGAACCCCCCCCCCCCCCCCATGAGAGATCATTTGTTAATTATCTCTCATTGCTGTCCTACACTGTTGGTGCTGTCTGGCCGCTCAAGGAGGACGAGTTCCCCACTGAGTCTTGGTCCTCCCAAGGTTTCTTATGTAAATAACAGCATAACAGGGAGTTTTTTCTTGCCACTGTTGCTTCGGCTTGCTCTTTGGGGGTTTAAAGGCTTTTCGTTCTGTAAAGCTGCTTTGTGACGATTTACTGTGGTAAAAAGCGCTATATAAATAAATTACTTGAACTTGAACATAAGTAATGTGTGATGGACAGGTGAGCCTGATGACGATGCACAGTATTTCTGTAACTGTTACTGTGATCAACATGTAATTAGAGAGAGAGGACTCTTTGTTTGTGTGATTGTGTGAGGGTTCTGTCTTTATCGGCACCAGAGAATCAGTAATATGTAAATCCAGCAAATTACCATCTCCCGACACAAATGTTGCAAATCCTGGACATGGGAGTGAAGACGGGATGATCCATTAAAAACGAGCTCGCGGCTCTGCGTTCACCAGATTCATAAAGCACCAATGAGTCAGTCGCTTTCAGCCAGAGCTGATGTTTTCCAGCCAGCGATCCCAGATTACAGAGAGAATGCGTTCAAGTGGGTGTTTGAAAAAGAGCATCAAATCAAAGTGCCAATTAAAAGAGACATGAGCCTGAGTCACATGACTGCGACATAAAAGACTCGCTATTTAACAGAAATTTATTGTCAGGGACATGGACTGGCAGCGTGGAGGAGCTGTGGGCGGCGCTGGCACCTCACAGCCAAAAAAGACCCTGCTTCAGTTTCCAAGAAGACTGTCTGAATCCTTTTTATGTGGAGTTTGTAGGTTCTCCCCATGTCCTAGTGGGTTTGCATTCACAATTTAAAAAAGATGGATGTCTGTGAAGGGCGGCACGGTGGATTTGTGGTTAGAGGTTCCCGGTTCGAATCCCAATCTGGGTGGAGTTTCCATGTTCTCCCCGTGTCTGCGTGGGTTTCCTCCGGGTTCTCCAGTTTCCTCCCACAGTCCAAAAACATGGATCAAGTCAATTGAGTTCTCCAAATTGCCCCATATAGAGTGTGTCTGTGTAAGTGAATGTGTGCCCAGTAATAGATTGCCCCCCTGTCCTGGGTGTATCTGCCCAGCGCCTGAAACGTTCTCCCCTGGATGGGCGTGGGGAACCCCCCCCCCCCCCCCCCGGGACCCTGATAGAGGATAAAGCGGAAGATAATGGATGGATTTTACATCAAGCAGAAAAAAATATTAAATTAACCCACATCAGGAATCATCAAAACGTAAAGAGTCAGAAATTAATTAAACTCTTTATGTTTAAACATGAGCATCACTAATAACCTGCAGTACATTAACTTAAAAAAATGTTTTAGAATAAAGCCCGGGTGGCTTAGTGGTTTAGCATGTTCTCCTCTCAGCACTAGGGATTCCCGGTTCGAATTCCCATCTGGGTGGAATTTCCTCGTTCTCTCCGTGTCTGCGTGGGTTTCCTCCGGGTTCTCCGGTTTCCTCCCACAGTTCAAAAACATGGTTAAAGTCAATTAAGTTCTCCCATATAGAGTGTGTTTGTGTGAGTGAGTGTGTGTCCAATGATAGATTGGCGTCCTGTCCTGGGTTTATCTGCCCAGCGTCCGAGACGTTCTCCCCTGGATGGACATGGGGACCCCCCCCCCTGGATGGACATGGGGACCCCCCCCCCGCGAACCTAATAGAGGATAAAGCGGAAGATGGATGGATGGATGGATAAAACCCGGACCCGTTTCTTTTTAATTCCATCCTAACCTTTCGCTGGTCAGGTCACTGAGTCTCCATCCTCTTTCTGTAGAATTACTCGAACATGGTCTTGCTCTGTGGTGAGATGCATTAGCATACTGAAGAAATGATTTTGCAAAAAACCCTATTTTCCTGAGTGGCGCGGTGGTTAGTGCTCTCGCCTCGCGCTGTACAGGATCTGGGATGGATTGATATTTCACAAACATGGAATCAGCTTTATATTCAGATGTTGTGGGTGAATTTCTCATGTTTTGATTTTATGACATATACCGAGGCAGCTGGGTTCTGGGGAATGAGCAGGGCGGCGGTCTTGCCATGTGACGTTTGGTTTATGGAGGAATAAATATACACTGTAGGACTGAGTCTCAGATTATAGCTCCTCCCACTTCGTCTTGTCTCCTTATCTTCATCTGGTCACCTCAGGTGAGGAGTGTGTCCTCTACATTTAACTGGTCGATGCAGTGAGACACACACATACACACACTGAGTGAGGTGAGCACATGTGTTCGGAGCGGTGGACGTCCTGATCATGGCGCCTGGGGAGCAGTTGGGTTTAGGTGCCTTGTTCAAGGGCACTTTATTCCTATTACTTGGTAGGACTTTGAAACGAAGGCTCAAGACCTCAAGACTACGACTGCAAATACCTCTGTTTTGCAGTGAGATATCTTTCTATTTTGGAGCGGCACGGCGGCTTAGTGTTTAGCATGTTCTCCTCTCAGCTTTAGGGATTCCCGGTTCGAATCCCAATCTGGGTGGAGTTTCCCCGTGTGCGTGTGCATTTCCTCCCACAGTCCAAAAACATGGATCAAGGTCAATTGAATTCTCCAAATTCCCCATATAGAGTGTGTATGCGTGCATGTCTGTGTGAGTGAGTGTGTGCCCAGCGATAGATTGTCCTGTCCTGGGTGTATCTGCCCAGCGCCCGAAACGTTCTCCCCTGGATGGGCATGGGGAACCCCTCCATGACCCTAATAGAGGATAAAGCGGAAGATAATGAATAAATGAATATCTTTGTATTTTAGGGCGGCACGGTGGCTTAGTGTTTAGCATGTTCCCCTCTCAGCGTTAGAGATTCCCGGTTCGAATCCCCATCTGGGTGGAGTTTCCATGTTCTCCCCGTGTCCGCGTGGGTTTCCTCCGGGTTCTCCGGTTTCTTCCCACAGCCAAAAAAACATTGATCGAGTCAATTGAGTTCTCCAAATTGCCCCATATAGAGTGTGTCTGTGTGAGTGAGTGTGTGCTCAGTGATAGGTTGGCGCCCTGTCCTGGGTGTATCTGCCCAGTGCCCGAAACATTCTCCCCTGGATGGGCATGAGGAACCCCATGCGACCCTAATAGAGGATAAAGCGGGAGATAATGGATGTATGGATAAGTTTGTATTTTGTTCTGTCTTCACTTTTCTGCTGATAGAATCTCATGTTGGACATTTCTGCGCTGACCTTCATACCTTCAGCTTATTGGGCACGGAGGGGGGTAGTGTGGTGTCATAGCAGGTCCACCTCTCAGCACCAGGGATCCAGGTTTGAATCCCAATCTGGGTGGAGTTTCCAGGTTCCAGTCCATTCATTCATTCATTCATTATCTCCCACTTTATCCTCTATTAGGGTCGCGGAGGGGGTTCCCCATGCCCATCCAGGGGAGAACGTCTCGGACGCCAATCCATCGCTGGGCACACACTCACAGACACAGACACACTCTATATGGTCAATTTGGATAACTCAATTGACTTGATCCATGTTTTTGGACTGTGGGAGGTAACCGGAGAACCCGGAGGAAACCCACGTGGAAACGGTGAGAACATGGAAACTCCACCCAGATGGGGATTCGAACCGGGAATCCCTAGTGCTGAGAGGAGAACATGCTAACCACTAAGCCACTGTGCCGCCCGGTTCCAGTCCAAAATGATCCAAATATAATGATGAGATATGAAGACGAGCAAAAAGATTGACATGAGATGTGACCTCACAGTGAAGCATGCTGTAAGCTATAATCCTATTGGTTATTACTGTTCATCCTGTTTAATGGAGGCAGCAGGAAGGTCCTGTTGTTTCTCCACTTTCTCCTGAAGGTCATGTTGATAACTCTCCTGTATTCCAGGATTACATTGAAATGCTCAGACCATTGTGGCTGAGTGACAGTTAAGACTCAGGCCGGCGTTTGTTTCATGACTTTGTCCTCACCTTTCCTTGATCTCGAAGGCTGTCAGTCAAAAAGGGTCAGGGGTAGGCGCATCACATGTCACAGGTATGCTAATTTTGCCCTAAATCTGATGCATGACATTAAGCCTGGCTATTTACACCTGATCAGCTTCAGCAGCAACCTCTGGACCACGTGTGCTGGATATTACGTGTGCTTGCCCCCCCACAAGGTATTTACTTGTGTCGTCTCCCGGTGGGCCTCTTATTTTAATGATGGTCCCTTAATTCCCTCGTACATGCCATGTCCCTTTTATTAGGCCGATGCCACCTAGGACAAATGGGTATCAGTATCCTGCCCTCAGGGACATTGTCTTCACACATTAGCCCCGAGACCTTCATCCTTGAACATCCTGGCCAATATACCACCCCCCTCCCCCTACCCCCGAAGTTGAATCCTTTCTCTCGCTCGGTGACTTCATTTAATTACCCTCTCATTACTTCCCTCCATTCTGCTACTCTAAGAGAACTTGAATGAACACAAAACCAGTGGATTGCACTCGATTGCCCGGGTTAATGGAGAGGACAGGGCAAAGTGATGAGCTCTCAGGGGCCGCGATCTCGAATCCCGGTCTCTAACAACTCACACATGGTGGCCTCAGTCAGCCCTACATCCCAACTCACCTTCAGCACTCGCAGTTCATTCTCAGGTGCAAATTACAAACACTTGCAGATCGTGTTGATCTGTGTTCTGCCAGGCAATTTTTTCTTTTGGTGGGGGGGGGGGCACATGGTGGCTTAGAGTTTAGCATGTTCTCCTTTTAGCGCTAAGGATTCCTGGTTCGAATTCCAATCTGGGTGGAGTTGCTATGTTCTCCCAATGTCCACGTGGGTTTCCTCCGGGTTCTTCGGTTTACTCCCACAGTATAAAAAACATGGATCAAGTCAATTGAGTTCCCCAAATTGCCCCATATAGAGTGTGTATGTGTCTGTGTGAGTGGGTGTGCCCAGTGATAGATTGGCGCCCTGTTTGCCAAAGATGTTCTTCCCTGGATGGGCATGGGGAACACCATCCCCCCCACGCAACCCTAATAGAGGATAAAGCAGAAGATAATGGATGGATGGATGGATGGATGGGTACCTTTATTTACCGTAGGGTAACATATATGCACTGTTTGGCCAGCAAATAATATACAGTTTCCGTAAGGACTAATAATTAACCTAAAAGGAGACATTATTATAAAATATGCAGAAGACTTTACTCTACCTTTATTTTTGATAGTGTACACAGATCTGTAGATTTTTGGAATTACTACAAATATTATTTTAAGAAAATGAGGTTGGAAAGGGGCGGCACGTTGGCTTAGTATTTAGCATGTTCTCCTTTCAGCACTAGAGATTCCCGGTTTGAATCCCCATCTGGGTGGAGTTTCCATGTTCTCCCCATGTCCATGTGGGTTTCCTCCCACAGTCCAAAAACATGGATCAAGTCAATTGAATTCTTCAAATTGCCCCATATAGAGTGTGTCTGTGTGAGTGAGTATGTGCCCAGTGATGTCCTGGGTGTATCTGCCCAGCGCCCAAGATGTTCTCCCCTGGATGGGCATGGGGACCCCCCCCACGACCCTAATATAGGATAAAGCAGGAGATAATGAATGGATGGGAAGGGAGGGGGGGGGGTTGAGAATGAAAATTGAGAATGGTTCAGGCCCTGGGCAGATACACCCAGGACAGGACGCCATGTTTTTAGACCTGGAGAAAAGATTGGAACCTGGATTCCCAGGGCTGAGAGGAGAACATGCTGTCACATGGTGTCATCCATCAATCATATCTTAAAGCTGTTAAAATGTCTCTGCACTACTTTAAGTTGAAATAATCTGCCAATTTGGAATCTAGGAAATATGGAAAGACGCTGGGATTATTAGTAGATTATTTCCGTTCTGAGTGTGATAACCATTGTGTTCACCCATAATCTCTCATTTGAAGGCATCATCTCTTTTACGCTCTAATCCATGGATTAGACCTTGCGCTCTGAAAAGCCCCTCAGCATCTTTGGGTTTACTCTGCCGGGGTGTTTTGTTTTTCTCGTTAGCATTCTGTCGTCTCCGGGATTAAAACACGTAGAAAGATAAAAGCTACGACGTGGAGCACATCTGAAACGTTTCCATACGAATCCGACTAGTTTTTCTTCCCCCTCAGTGTCACCCCACCGACCTCCCCCTGCCTTCTGAAGGGCTCCTCCATCCTGAGTCATAGTGAAGTGGGAGCTGATGGATTCGAGACTACGTCATGCCCTCACGGCGCACGGCTCCTCGTTTTTTTTTTTTCTGAGGCTGACACGCATCGGTAATTGACACTTTGTCTGAACTAGGGCTGCCTTTGTTCGCCCTGTGCCATTGCGTTCCTCATAAGTGTCTGTCCTCTGCATCCGAGGCTTTTCTAGGCGAGATCTGCAGTAACCTACATCTGCTGTTGACGTGAACCTCATAGGAGTGGGAAATCAGGGAGGACGAGCGTGGAAGAAAGAGAGAGAGATGATACAGAGAGCGAAACTGTGTGAACAGAAGAGAAAGGGAGAGGAGGAGGAGGTGGAGGAGGGAGCGAGACGGCAGCGTGGTACCAGCGACAAAGGCAATGGAGATGCAGCTTGCGCATCGTAGAAAGACTGTAATGTGGGTTAGAACGACTCTCTCTCTCGTCTCTCTCGTCTCTCTCTCGTCTCTCAGGGTGAATAGGTGCGGGCTGATTGATGGGCTTTGTCTATGAGAGAGTGTCTGAGATTGAGATTGAGGTCACTGACAGTGCAACGATGCTCACACAGGGCTGGAGACTTTCACCCCCAAAAGCTCTGCGTCTCAGTGGAAAGCTTTTTGAGGAAGAGCATGACGTTTGTGGACGTTATTTAATGATGTATTTAACGACGAGGCAGGTCCAAGTAAATGGTGTCACGCTTTTAATTTTATAATTCGCACGACCCCAATGCTACCAACTGCAGGAGTGACCTGTGTGAGAGCGCATGTCATGTTTTTTTATTGTAGTTTTTTTTAGAAAATGGATTTAGCATGTTCTCCTCTCAGCACTAGGGATTCCCGGTTCGAATCCCCATCTGGGTGAAGTTTCCATGTTCTCCCAGTGTCTGTGTGGGTTTCCTCCGGGTTCTCCGGTTTCCTGCCACAGTCCAAAAACATGGATCAACTCAAGTGAGTTCTCCAAATTGCCCCATATAGAGTGTGTCTGTGTGAGTGAATGTGTGCCCAGTGATAGATTGCCCCCCTGTCCTGGGTGTATCTGCCCAACGCCCAAGACGTTCTCCCCTGGATGGGCATGTGGAACCCCCCCCGCGACCCTATTATAGGATAAAGCGGAAGTTAATGGATGGATGGATGGATTTAAGGATTAAGCAGTTCTATACACTGAACATTGGAAAAGGTCACCTTTGTGGAATTCATACAGAAATTATAACGGTTGCTTATGTGTGAAAGCAGCCGCCATGCCGCTCAGAGGACGTGTTCAGTTCAAGACTTTTCTTTTCAAGACTTTTCTTTTTAAAAAAGCATATAATTGTTGATGCATTGATACATACATAATATGTAATGTTTTTTTTTAGTGTTGGATGTTTGCCATTGTTGTGACACTTTGAGATTTTACAAAATGAAAAGTGCATTACAAATAAAATCTATTATTATTATTATTATTATTATTATTATTATTATTATTATTATTATCCATCCATTATCTTCCGCTTTATCCTATATTAGGGTCGTGGGGGGGGCGGGGGGGTTCCCCATGCCCATCCAGGGGAGAACGTTTCGGGCGCTGGGTAGATACACCCAGGACAGGGCGCCAATCTATCGCTGGGCACACACTCACTCACACAGACACACTCTATATGGGGCAATTTGGAGAACTCAATTGACTTGATCCATGTTTTTGGACTGTGGGAGGAAACCGGAGAACCCGGAGCAAACCCACGCAGACACGGGGAGAACATGGAAACTCCACCCAGATGGGGATTCAAACCGGGAATCCCTAGTGCTGAGAGGAGAACATGCTAACCACTAAGACACCGTGCTGCCTATTATCATTATTATTATTATTATTATTATTATTATTATTATTAGTGGCTTACAGTCTGCAACTTTACCACCAGACTCCACTAGAACTAATCTATTAATTTATACATATAGTTAGAAACAGGATGAGAACCCTGACTGACACATTCCCCAGCCACTGGTTTAATCACTGTCCCCCATCTTTTCACAAATGTCTTAATGAGTCCATCCGGACTCGAGGAGAACATGGAAACTCCAACCAGAACAGGATTCCAACCAGAGAAGCTGAGAAGTGAACATGCCAACCACTGCACCACCATGCCACCCATACCTCAGTATACACTACCATTCAATTAACTGCGTCAGATCATAATGAATACACCAGATTGGGAACTTCTACACATGCTGGTGTTTTTTTTAGCCTGACTTTGTTATCTGACAGTAACAGACATTATAGTTTTTTAATAATGTAATTATACGGATTGATCTCTGAATCAAAGCCAACCTTCTTGGGGGTTGGTTAACCTCCCTCTTATCTTCCTTTATTATTCTCGACATCATGCCAGGTGTGATCAGATACAACTTGCAAATTTAGACCCTTTGCTTTCGAAACAGGTGGTTAATTTAGTTGTGGTGTCAGAATTTCAAACCAACTCCCAGCGGTGCAGAGTTTCCCATCTGTGGGCGCGCTACCGAATCCCATATGAGGAAATTGAGTGGAGAGGTGTGGAGTACGACCTTTGACTTTAATAGAGCTGTGGGTATTGGGTTGAGTGATGGGTTGTTTTGCCGGCGTGACTCACCTTGGATAACATGCCTTCTTATTCACAGGTGCTTAATACCTATTCATTACAATCAGTGTGTTTTCGCTCAGCGTTCGGCCTGCTGATTGCTGCTGCATACTGATGTAATGACTGCTTCCTGACTCTGAATGGTTATGTCTTCAGGAGTTATTAAAGGGGTTTTTAAAGCGGTTATCCCACTTTCTGACTATAGGGTCACGGCCGGGAAGACTGAGATGTTCTTAAGAGGTCAAAGGGTTCTATCTTTTGGATGTATGGATCGTATTTACATCAAGGATTCTCAAGGAACTCCGGTTTCCTTCAACAGTCTGAAGACCTATGGGTCAGGTGACCTCATCACATTATCCGGAGATGCAGTCCATCCAGGGGAGAACGATTTCACAGGGTGCCAATCCATTGCTGGGCTTACACTCCCACCCAGACTATATAGGGGCAATTAAGGGCAGCCGATTTTTGGACACGGGAAGAACAAGGAATCAGCTTTATGGTCCTTGCTTGGTGTCCAGGGTAACGGCAACCTTGGGACAAGACGAGTAATTTATCAATTACCAGGGAAAATTGGAGGCAATTAATTACCCTATTTAAAATACCTCTGAAAGAGAAGCAGACGTATCATCCATCCATTCATTATCTTCTGCTTAATTTCACACTAGGCTGACACTAGGCTACAGTTAAATGCCAGGATTACAGCAAACCCTAAATATTCACATGAGTTAGAGCAACATGAAGCTGGCAGAGCTGACTGGGATTGAGAATATATGGGATTGAGAGGATATGGATTCCAAGTTGGGTTAAGCTCGATTTTCCACCATGGCTGTGACCCGTATTTAGCACATTAGAATGTCATGCAAATGGTTTTATTGGCTAAATTACCCACACGGTCCCGTTGCGTGTGAAGGTCATGCCCATGCTGAAGTCACAGCTGTAGGGTTTAATATGAATATATGGAAAATGTTAATCACATCATTTCCTGGGTATTAAACTTAAACCGAACAGCATATCAACTGCCCTGGGAGTCGACTGACCTTGCTAATCATCAGGCGTGTATTATGGAATGGGGAGGATTCCATTGGTAGGGCACTATTTATTCCACCAGGTCTGATGTATTGGGTTACAGGCCCTGACGTGATTGTTATCATCATCATGTCTTACTGACTAAGAGCATCATTTGATGCAGTGAGCTTACTGGAAAATACAAGAAACACTCAGACTGGTAGATTCTCAGTGTCGTGACGAATGATTTACAAGTCTTAGTTTGAATGCCCTCGGTACACTTTAATGGGATTCCCATGTGCTGGATGCCCTCATACGAGACCTGCTCTATAATCATCATCATCACACACTTATTATCAATTTGATAAACTCCAGTTATCATCTCCACTCACTTTGTAGTTCTACGTTTATGGACTACAGATTGCGGCTCTTCATTTTGGATAAGACCAAGTGTAGTTCTGTTCTTGGAGCTTGAGGTTAAGTAACCAAACTTGCAATCTGACGATCCCTACATCAGCTGTTCTATTTTTTGAAAAATGGACACTTAATCAGGCGGCATGGTGGCTTTGTGGTGAGCATATTTGCACTGGGGATCCAGGTTCGAATTCCAATCTGGGTGGAGTTTCCATGTTCTCCCCATATCCATGTGGCTTTCCACAAAACCTCCTACACTCCAAAAACATGGTGATTTGATTGTCCCTATCTAAATAGGGACAGATTGGTGTCTTGGACAGTCCTGTCCTGGGTCTATCTGCCCAGCACTGAAACATTCTCCCCTGGATGGACATGGGGAACCCCACAGCGACCCTAATAGAGGATGAAGCGGAAGATAATGGATGAATGAATGAATGGACACTTAATCATTACACAATCTGAATGCTGATGCCCTGCACTGTTAATGCTGCCTCTTTGTGAACCTTGGTCCTCACAAGGTTTCTTCCTTAAAAACCAACACCGCCAGAGAATTTTTTCTTGCCGCTGTCACTTCAGATTGTTCTTCAAGAGTTGAGCTTAGAACACTGTCAATCTGCTTTAAGACAATTTCCGATTGTCAATGGTTCTATGTAAATAAATAAGTCAAACTTCAGCTCACAGACAGGCAGGTAGAACAGTGGAATTATAAATCAGTGTGTTCTGTTGTTCTGAGGGGACAGGGTTCTCAAAAAGGTTCTGAAATTTTCATTCTTTCATTCATTATCTTCTACTTTACCCTATATTAGGGTTGCGGGGGGGGGGGGGTTCCCCATGCCCATCCAGGGGAGAACGTCTCAGGTGCTGGGCAGATACACCTAGGACAGGGCGCCAACCTACACACTCACTCACACAGACACACTCTATATGGGGCAATTTGGAGAACTCAATTGACTTGATCCATGTTTTGGACTGTGGGAGGAAACCGGAGAACCCGGAGGAAACCCATGTGGACTCGGGGAGAACATGGAAACTCCACCCAGATGGGGATTCTAACCGGAAATCCCTAGTGCTGAGAGGAGAACATGTTAAACCACTAAGCCACCGTGCCGCCGGTTCTTTATTTTTTTTTTCATTAAATTTGGTATTTGAACGCCAAACTTTTTTGATATCCCAACATCCCAAACACAGAGCTGCCACATCTCACGTGTAGTTTTTTTTTTTTTTTTTTCCTCCATGTTCCTTATCAGAACCAGTGCAGAGTCAAGCTGAAATTCTGATAGCGTCCCACAGGAATAGTGTGAGATGGGAGTGACAGGGGTCTGTGGCTCTTACGAAACAGGTGGAGGAAGAAGATCTGATGTATTCTGTTTGAATGTTTTCTACTTTATTGATCTCACTCTCTCTCTCCTGTTTTCTCCGGGCCTCACTTACTCTTCAGCTCCTCAAGGGCAGGTCCCTGATATCTGGTCATCCTTGTTGTTGGACGTAGAATATTGACCAGCTGTGTTGTATTTACAGCATGTTATTCTTTTTCTTTGTGCGTAAACAGTAATATAAAGTGTGTGCTTCAAAAACTGTGACCTTAAACATCCATCCATTATCTTCTGCTTTATCCTCTACTAGGGTCGTGGGGGTGGGGGGGGTTCCCCATGCCCATCCAGGGGAGAACGTTTTGGGTGCTGGGCAGGAACACTCAGGACAGGGCGCCAGTCTATCGCTGGGCACACACTCACTGACAAACACAGACGAACACAAACATACACACTCCATATGGGGCAATTTGGAGAATTGAATCCATGTGTTTGGACTGTAGGAGGAACACAGAGAACCCGGAGGAAACCCATGAGGACACAGGGAGAACATGGAAACTCCACCCAGATTGGGATTTGAACCGGGATTCCCTAGTGCTGAGAGGAGAACATGCTAACCACCAAGCCACCGTGCTGTCCACATGTTGCTTTTTTCATCCATCCATTCATCCATCCATTATCTTCCGCTTTATCCTCTATTAGGGTCGCGGGGGGGGGGGGGGGTTCCCCATGCCCATCCAGGGGAGAACGTTTTGGGCGCTGGGCAGATACACCCAGGACAGGGCACCAATCCATCGCTGGTCACACACTCACTCACACATACACACTTTATATGGGGCAATTTGGAGAACTCAATTGACTTGATCCATGTTTTTGGACTGTGGGAGGAAACCGGAGAACCCGGAGGAAACCCACGCAGACACGGGGAGAACATTGAAACTCCACCCAGATTGGGATTCGAACTGGGAATCCCCAGCGCTGAGAGGAGAACATGCTAAACCACTAAGCCACTGTGCCGCCCCATCCATCCATCCATCCATTATATTCCACTTAATCCTATACTAGGGTTGTAGGTGGTTCCTCCTACCCATCTAGGGGAGAACGTTTCAGACACTGGACAGATACACCCAGGATCACACACACACACACACACACACACACACACACACACACACACACACACACACACACTATTATGGTTGATATCTAGCAGATTGGGATTAAACAACAGAGTAAATAAAGGTAGGTTTAAATGTACATGACTGTACAGCACATGGTTAAACTCTGAACCTTAACCAGGTTCGTTAACCATAAGCCTTTGTATTAATATCAACGATCTGCAGTGATTCCTTAATTAATTAACTTCCCGAGCACATTCGTGCAGTCGTCAGGTGACTGGATGCACAATTACCCTAAATAAATAGCCTTGAAGAAAACCTGAGCTGATTGTGTTTACTGCCTGCTGTGACATCAGTGCCAATGCAACTATCCATTATTTAAGACGTCCTGATCATTATCACACCATCCAGCTTTACTTTTACAAGCACTGCACCCTCGAAAAGTCTCATTGTTTAATTAGCATTTGTAATTAGCCGGAGATAGCATCGGTTAATGACGTCCAAAAGCTAATCTATGCTTTCTTTAATTACTTGTACTGTGTCTTTCTACAGTTTCCTGTGAAATAGACTCGACGTTCTGGGGCTGTTCATCATGGAGGGGATTTCAGAGCTGAGCGGCTTGGTTAGGGCATTAAGGTCAGTTCCTAAAGGCCTGGCTGTAGGAGTTTTTGCTTCTATACGCTCTGTTCTGAGTTATCATGATGTTAAAGTCTTATTTGCCGGCTTGCAGTGCTACACCCGTTTGTGTGTGTATTAACTCTCGGTTATAAGGCCTCGTGGGAGATTATCTGGAGGAGCGAACAAGTTCAGGACTGTTTAGTAAAATATAAATGATAGGCTTACTGTTGTGGACTCTCCGGGTTCTGTGCTCTATCGGCTGCGGCTGCGCTGTTTGTTTGGCTGCATGCGGTAAATCATCTGCAATGTTTTGGTGCAAAAAACTCAGGATTTTTGTGAAAATGAGTAAACAGAGCATTTTTATATCCATCCCTGTTCTACTTCCTTCTTTATCACATCTCACAGTCAGTCCTCTACAGGGGGGGTGTTTCACTGGGTAGATACACCCAAGACAGGGCTCCAATCCATCGCTGGGCACACATTCACTAGATTTATATATATATATATATATATATATATATATATATATATATATATATATATATATATATATATATATTATAGAGGGCAATTTAGTGCAGCCAATTCACCTTGAATCCTAGCTTTTGAAGCCACCTGGTGAAAACCTCCATGGACATGGGGAGAACATGGAACATGGAATCTCCACCCAGATTGAAGTACAGACACTATAGAGGACAATTTAGTGCAGCCAATTCACCTTAAATCCATGTTTTTGAAGCCACCCAGAGAAAACCTCCATGGACATGAGGAGGGCATGGAATTTCCACCCAGACTGAAGTAAACACACTATAGAGGACAATTTAGTGCAGCCAATTCACCTTGAATCCATGTTTTTGAAGCTTCCATGGACATGGGGAGAACATGGAACATGGAATCTCCACCCAGATTGAAGTACAGACACTATAGAGGACAATTTAGTGAAGCCAATTCACCTTAAATCCATGTTTTTGAAACCTCTATGGACATAGGGAGAACATGGAACATGGAATCTCCACCCAGATTGAAGTTCAAACCTGGATCCCCGGTGCTGAGAGGCGGACATGTTATGCCAAACCTCCACATGCTCTAAATACTGCTGCTGTTTGTTTGTATTATAAAATGTAATATTGGTTTTAGTTGATTTTATAAATATTACTCTACGACTTGCCTTAATACACATAAAGAACCTTGTGAACTCTAAACGGGATCTCAGAAGCTTCTTGCAGTGATTCCTCACTACAGATCCACTTTGCTGACCCCCATCCTTAAACAGAGACGACATGAGGACAGAGCTGTGCTGATGCAGCCACCTGCCTGGATTTCAAAACATTATGTGCATGAGTTTGGATTGCATTAGAAGTGAGGAATTAAAAAAGGAAAACAGGGAGGAAAAGGGCAAGAAAAGGACAAAGTTGCAGAAAGTAAGTGATTATGGTTAATGTGATTATAAGCCACCTAAGCCTCCAAGGTCAAGTCAATCCCCCACTCTATACGCCATGGTTCCAATCGCACAATAATCACATGATTACCTTCAAGATCTCGGTCATGCCAGCTCAGTGGCAAAGCAGGAGTACAGCTATTCCTTAAATTACACGTTAGTGTGGGAAAGAAAGTGAGATATGCAAAGAGAAGTACCGAGTGTGAGTGAGCGAGAGAGAGAGAGAGAGAGAGAGAATAGTCTATCTCCCGTGACCTTGTCATTCCGCATTAAAAGCTGTCTCATGCAGCTGTGCACTAAGGCCCTGAAGAGGCTCCAAGGTCTGTCTGTCCAATTGGTCCGCACTTTTACTCCAGCAATCATTTAGGACAAGCCACACTGACAACACACACATTTGACCTCGGTCTGGAAGTCGTCACCACTCCCACCGTAGCTACCTGGAGATGCATTGCTATTGAGCTTAAACTGTGCGGTGGCCTAGAGAAAGAACGTGTCTCAGCCAGTCATGTCTGCTGCATCACATTTCATTTGCATTCCTTTATCTCGCAAAGCCCTTTTATGCAGAAAGGCGCCCACACCCAAGTAACATTAGAGACAAGAAAGGGAAGGAGATGAAAAGTCAAAAAGCCTTTCTGCAATAACAAAGTAAGCAAATAGCAGAGGTTTGCTGGGAGTCTGGTGCCCCAATGCTCGAGATTTCCGAGCGTTGTGGCATCGGGTATCATGAAGAGACTCGTGCCAGAGCACAGAATGGAAAAGCTTTGAGAAGGTTTTCTTCTGTTCGGCTGAGATGCAGAAAGTCCTTAGTCATCCCTACTTTATTTTTGACACCGTTCAAGAAAGAGCGAGAATAAATATCGAATGGGAATGTTTCCTCCCTGTGAGTGTTTGATACGCTCAGGGTTCTGTAAAAGATTTCATGATTGGACGTTCTACAGTTTGCTCGTGTGATAAACATCCTATTTCTCCTTTAATGTGCTTCTCTAAGTTACGTGGCACAGTGTGACCGTTTCTCATGCTCGCTCTGAAGTGGGCAATGTACTTACATTTATGTCCCCACACACATCTATCCATCCATTATCTTCTGCTTGATCCTATACTAGGATAAACCTTTATTTGTCCCACAATGGGGAAAGTCACAGGGACGAGGGACTACTAGAGACTAGGCTTGGGGGTGTGGGGGCAATTTACCTTTAAACTATGTTTTTGAACTGTAGAAGAACTTACCAAGATACCAAACCTTACCATACCAAGCTCTGTCTTGGCTTTATTGGTCCAGCACCCAAACTATTCTCCCCTGGTGGACATGGGGAACCCAATGCAACCCTGGTATACCATATAGTATACCCAGTGATAGACAAGCACCCTGTCCTGGGTGTATCTGCCCAGCGCCAAAGACGTTCTCCCACAGATGGGCATGGGGAACCCCCCCGCAACCCTAGTGGAGGATAAAGCAGAAGATGCTGAATGGATGGAAAATGTCAAAGCTGCTATAACAGAACTTAAACTTGATTAAACTTTTAGGGATAGATTGGCGCCTGTAAAGTGGAGGATAATGATTGGATGGACAGTGTTTAGTCGTGGAAGATCCCTGTAGTGTTTTTAGTGGGAAATCAGTAGCATTTTCTTTACAAACTCTGCTTCATTTCAGTTCATCCATCCATCCATTATCTCCCACTTTATCTTCTGCTAGGGTTGGGGGGGAACGTTTCGGGCGCTGGGCAGGGCGCCAATCTATCACTGGGCACACACTCACTTACACAAACACACTATATATGGGGCAATTTGGAGTACTCAATTGACCCATGTGGACACGGGGAGAACATGGAATCTCCACCCAGATTGGGATTCAAACCGGGAATCCCCAGTGCTGAGAGGAGAACATGCTAACCACTAAGCCACCGTGCCGCCCATCCAGCCATCATCTAACACTTAATTCTATTATGGGGTGGGGCTGGGGGGGTTCCTCGTGCTCATTCAGGAGGAATGTTTCTGTCATTGGACAAACACTCACACAGACCCACACTTTATAGGGGCGATTTAGTGGCAATTAAGGCAGCCAATTCACCTTGATCCACTGGGCACACAGTTACTCACACAAACACACTCTACATGGGGCAATTTGGAGAACTCAATCGACTTGATCCATGTTTTTGGACTGTGGGAAGAAAACCAGAGAACCCGGAGAAAACCCACGCAGACACGGGGAGAACATGGAAACTCCACCCAGTTTGGGATTCCAACCCTTAACGCTGAGAGGAGAACATGCTAACCACAAAGCCACCGTGCCGCCTTCATTTCAGTCCCTGTGTGATCACAGGGTATGAACTAACTCCAGGTGAGACGTCACAGGCGGATGAGTGGGTCAGTGTTAGGGTGGCCACGCCGTGGCGTCTCGGTTCGACTCCGCGCGTCTCTGGCTGAAGGTAGAGCGGAGCGTGCCGCAGTGGTCCCGGCTTAACTCGGGGCCGCACGCCGCGCTCTGATTGGCTGAGCGGCCCCGGTGACCACGCCCTCCCTGGGCTCCCACACACCGCGGCTCTCAGATGAGGAGGAGGCCGGCGGAGCGGCGGTGTGAGCGGCGTGTGGACGCTATTCAGCCTGGATATTACAACCAGAGGCGGTCGCTCCGAACGCGAACGAGGTAAATAAAGCAACGTTTTGTTTTCTAAACAGGGCGAGAAAATGAGGGAGAGTGAGGGAAGGAGGGAGGGAGGGAGGGAGCGTTAGAGACACGCGGCGGTGCGCCTCCGAGGACGCGGCTTTATTATAGCGTTAGAATAAAGACCTCACCGACCGATCGCGCTTCATCCCCGACTCCCGGAGAGGGCTGCAGGGGGGGCAAGCTGCTGCTCTCACCTGCTTTAATACCAGTGTCACACTGAGGTGTGTTACCAGAGAACTCCTTTAAGTTTATTAAGGTCCAAACTGGACCGGGCTGCTGATTCCAGGGGTTGGACTGAGGTTGCTTAGATGATGGCAACAATTTGGCTCGAACCCCGAAATCAAACGATCATCAGGCGTTATGAGTCAATGTTTTTGGGAGGGGTTTGGCGTTGACATGGTGGTCGTCTCTGGATTCCCTCACAGGTAAATAAACGGACAACCAGAAAGGCTTTTTTTTATCTGCTGCTGAGAAATGTGAATTTTTCCATTGTGGGACAAATAAAGGTTTATCTTTTCTTATCTTATCTTTTAATTGCCGTCTCTCGTCACCAGCGGCGGTCCAGCACATGTGCAGGCTGATGTGCGGACCTCGTGTGCAGGCTGATGTGAGGAGCTCATGTGCAGGCTGATGTGAGGATGCTGTGATCCGACTGGTCAGTTGAGAAGCTCAGACTCAGTCTGATGGTTTCCTTGTTCTCCTCTGATCCATAAACCCACTCGGCTCCTCTGCCGCGATCACCAAATTAAACCCACAATTAGTGTTGGTATAAATAATCATCCAGGCGGCTGGACTGCATCCAGCTCTCACATCTTTCCTGTTAAAGTCCAACCACAAAGCCTCGATGCAGACAACAGCAACAGCCCCAGCACCGCTGCCTGTGTTTGCATGAAAATGATCCATTTTCAGAGGATCACGATCGATTTCGTTCCACCAGAAGGCAGGAAATGCTTAAACATGATCCACACAAGGCTTCATTCCTGATGTAATGACTAAATGGAGCCCTGCCAGCACCTATTAGCGGCCAGTAATGAAAGTCACTCCTCTGAAGGTGTTATGAGGGATTTGGTAATGCAGTGGAAGCTCACTGTAAACAACATACATGAAGGATTCATGAGAGTTTTTTGTATATTCGCAATATATGGATCATCCATTATGTATAGCTACATCCATAACTGCTCATCAGAACACGCAGCCTGACCTGCAGTACCCTCTGGGTGGCAGTGGGGTTAAGAAGTGTGCATTTGCACTTATGGACCTAATAAGCTTAATGGAGGACTAGAGACCGGCTCACGTTGACTGTACGGAATCTTTTGTGTTTATTATTCATACCGTCTGACCTTTTAATCAGAATGCTGCATCCTGTAGTCTCACAGCGAGAAGATCCCGGGGTCCTTTCGATGTGGAGTTTGCATGTTCTCTGTCTTTTTATGTGAGTTTCATGCCGGGTCCACCATCATAAGATGTATAAATCAGGTGAAGTGAAAATCTTGACTTGGCCTTGGGTCTGAATGGCAACCTGTTTAGGTTGTAGCTCTATATTTTGCCGTTTTTAGTGCTTTGAAAGGCACTTGCACCACCATCAGAACCTGAGGTTCTAGTTAGAATTTTATTTGATGATAAGCTGTAGGCGGCACGTGGCTTAGTGGTTAGCATGTTCTCCTTTCAGCTCTAGGGATTCCCGGTTCGAATCCCCATCTGGATGGAGTTTCCCTGTTCTCCCCTTGTCCGTGTGGGTTTCCTCCGGGTTCTCCGGTTTCCTCCCACAGTCCAAAAACATGGATCAAGTCAATTGAGTTCTCCAAATTGCCCCATATAGAGTGTGTCTGTGTGTGTGAGTGTGTGCCCAGCGATAGATAGGCGCCCTGTCCTGTATGTATCTGCCCAGCACCCAAAACGTTCTCCCCTGGATGGGCATGGGGAACCCTCCTGCCACCCTAGTAGAGGACGAAGCAGAAGATAATGGATGGATGGATTAAAGGATTGATGGATCTAAGGATTAGCGGGACGCTGGCTTAGTGGTTTGCATGTTCTCCTCTCAGCACTAGGGATTCCCAATTCGAATCCCCATCTGGGTGGAGTTTCCATGTTCTCCCCGTGTCCGTGTTGGTTTCCTCCGGGTTCTCCGGTTTCCTCCCACAGTCCAAAAACATGGATCAAATCAATTGAGTTCTCCAAATTGCCCCATATAGAGTATGTCTGTGTGAGTGTGTGCCCAGCAATGCATTGGCGCCCTGTCCTGGGTGTATCTGCCCAGCGCCTGAAATGTTCTCCCCTGGATGGGCATAGGGAACACCCCCCCACGACCCTCCCCCCCCCCCCCCCCCCCCCCCCCCCCCCCCCCCCCCCCCCCCCCCCCCCCCCCCCCCCCCCCCCCCCCCCCCCCCCCCCCCCCCCCCCCCCCCCCCCCTGTAGAATTAAAATCTGGCTGTGTAGATCTCTTAAAGAGTTTTTTTTTTCAACTTAACCTTTAGTTAAAACCAGAGGAACAGTAGGTGACCTGGAAGATGACTGAATACCACTGCTTTTCACCAACTGCCATAAATAATGTCTAAAAAGCTGGTGGAACCGTTAGCACCCACTCAGACGTTCTGATATTTACATCATCATAACCTATTTTCATGTTGGATTTTTGTAGTCTGTTATAATAAAAAGGGTTTTTGTTCATTTTATAATGTTTATTTATCCAACTCCTTTAGCACAGTGAGATTAGAAGGCTCTAATAAGCTCATTCTTTAGATGAATGGACACATAAGGCTGTGCGGAAATGTATTTTATAGCGTGAGGTAAATCAAAAAGGCGACGGGAGTTGATTTCTGTGATGAAGCTGCACTCTGGGGCTGGTTACGTTCCTCTTACTCGGTGGCTTCAGGTTGGTAGGCGATGCTTTTCAGACATTGCTGCTGCATGTCTCGCAGCTGTACTAAAAATGGACGTCTCAATTTGGCTGCAGTCAGTTTTCATTTCCAACAATTAGCAGATTTTCTCATCCAGAGCAACATGGGCACAGATAGAGTGGAGTGAATTGGAACTGAACCAGGGGTCACGTGACGTGTTTAAGGGCCAGAAAGTGGCAGCAGGCCGGTTCTATGGATTAACCCTTCACTCTCTAATCCACAGATCAGTACCCTCTTCAGTTTACCACAAGTGGATAGGATAGGCAGGGGCAGCATGTGGGTTTCCTATGGGTTCTCGGGTTTCCACTCCAAAAACATGGGTTCAAGGTGAAGTGACTGCTTAAAATGGTCCCTATTTAAATTTCCCCTATATAATATGAGTCGGGCGGCACGGTGGTTTAGTGGTCAGCACGTTCGCCTCTCAGCACTAGGGATTCCCGGTTCAAATCCCCATCTGGGTGGAGTTTCCATTTTCTCCCAGTGTCTGCGTGGGTTTCCTCCGGGTTCTCCGGTTTCCTCCCACAGTCCAAAAACATGGATCGAGTCAATTGAGTTCTCCAAATTGAGTGTGTATTTGTGCGTGTCTGAGTGAGTGTGTGCCCAGCGATAGATTGGCGCCCTGTCCTGGGTGTATCTGCCCAGCGCCCGAAACGTTCTCCCCTGGATGGGCATGGGGAATCCCCCGTGACCCTAATATAGGATAAAGAAGAAGATAATGAATGGATGAATAAATAATATGAGTCTATGTGAGCGTGTGATGGGCTGTTTCCCTGTCCAGTGCCCAGTGCTCAAAATGTTCTCCCTGGATAAGCACAGGGACTTAGTAGAGGATTAAGCAGAATGTAATGAGATTAGAAGATTATAATATAGGCATTTTTTTAAAACTCCATTTATTTTCACTTTGGTGCTTGCTACGAAATGACAACACAACCTCAGAGGTCTATGAGTTCAGGACCTTCTGTTACCCTGAATCGATTAAGCCGATGAGAAAACAAATGAACACACGATCTTGCGTTCAAAAGGTCTTTATATGAAAACTCTATTGGGACTCCGAACCCAATTGTGAGTAACCTTATGACCTCATGTCTACTATTTTTGCCAAACGGGACAGTGTGGTGAAATATGTGAGGACAGAAAAGGATTAAAGCTCATCAACAACCTCTGCTGAGCCTCAGCCGTGAACTCGAAGCTCATCATGTCAAACTGATAAGTAATCTGACTGACCATCTCGCTGCAGAGCTGCAGTGGAACGGGGTGGTGGTGCATATGTGATGGACAGATGCTGTTTTCTTTCCTTTTTCCTTTTCATACTGAGAGTAGGTGAGAGGAGCAAGCGGCTGGTGTGAAGGACTGTGTGAGTAAACGTGTCTTTGATCCTTGCCCTTCACACTTGTCCTTTGGTGTCAGTTTGAGAGAAGCTATTATGTAGGGAAATGTGAAAAGATGAGGTAAGCATCACGTTGTTAAACAATGAGAGATGACCCACTTAATAACAACCAATCCCCTATTACCCATCCATTATCTTCTGCTTTATCCTCTATTAGGGTCACGGGGGGGGGGGGGGGGTTCCCTATGCCCATCCAGGGGAGAACGTTTTGGGCGCTGGGCAGATACACCCAGGACAGGGCGCCAATCTATCGCTGGGGACACACTCACTCACTCACTCACAGACACGCACACTCTATATGGGGCAATTTGGAGAACTCAATTAACTTGATCTGGGGCTCTCAATGCTAGAGATTCCTGGTTCGAATCCCCATTTGGGTGGAGTTTCCATGTTTTTCCCGTGTCCGTGCGGGTTTCTTCCGGGTTCCCCGGTTTCAAGTCAGTTGAGTTCTCCAAATTGCCCCATATAGAGTGTGTATGCATGCGTGTCCGTGTGGGTTTCCTCTGGGTTCTCTGGTTACAAGTCAATTGAGTTCTCTAAATTGCCCCATATAGAGAGTGTCTGTCTGTGTGAGTGAGTGTGTGCCCAGCGATAAATTGGCGCCCTCTCCTGGGTGTATCTGCCCAGTGCCCGAAACGTTCTCCCCTGGATGGGCATGGGAACCCCCCCCACGACCCTAATAGAGGATAAAGTGGAAGATAATGAATGAATGAATGAATTGACTTGATCCATTGACTTGACTTGGACTGTGGGAGGAAACCGGAGAACCCGGAGGAAACCCACGCGGACACGGGGAGAACATGGAAACTTCGCCCAGATGGGGATTCGAACCGGGATCTCCAGCGCTGAGAGGAGAACATGCTAACCACTAAGCCACCGTGCCGCCCTAATCCCCTATTTAACGTCCTTTATAATTAATAACCCCTAATTTAAAGAAGTAACTCATTTTCTTTCCTCCGAACGGTTGTTTTTTTTTATTTTTACAGATTTTGGGACTTGCCTCGTGGAATACTCCAATAATCTAAATGCCAAATGAACAAAGGAAATCAATGCACATAATAATGAGTGTGAACACAAACGGCATGCATATAATAATCCATCACACGCTGCAGTCCTCTGGATATTAAACATAGACCCAGATCGTGACCTTTTCTTAGCCTTGTTTCTGTTGATGTTATTGAATGCAGAGTTGAGGCCATTCAGATCATCTAGACCAGGGGTGTCCACACGTTTCTGACCTGAGATCTACTTTTTCATTGGACAGGTCATCGAGATCTACCAGGGTAAATCATTTTTTTAGGCTTTTATATTGAAACCTGTTTACACACATCATGTTAGTATTAGGGGGGGGCATGTTGGCTTAATTGTTAGCACGTTCACCTCTTAGCACTAGGGATTTCCGGTTCGAATCCCAATCTGGGTGGAGTTTCCATGTTCTCCCCGTGGGTTTCCTCCAGGTTCTCCGGTTCTCTCCCACAGTCTCCAAATTGCCCCATATAGAGTGTGTGGCGAAATTTAGTCCACCCAAACGACCAAACACAATGGAAGTGCAATGGCTACCTGGCAAATCAAGCAAAGGCATTTTGAGTTTGACATTGCAAAAAAAAAGATTCAACCCCCCCCCCCCCACTCTGAATGAAAGTGGTATTTTAGTTTTGTTGGAGCGAAGTCCTTCACTCGACTTGTCAATCAAGTGAAGAGCAAAACACAAACAGAAGCTATCTAATGTAGATGATTCACGATGCAGGGCTTCAGATTCAGGCACGGAGGCGTGGCCACGGGCCGGTTTTTGGAACAGCGAGAGAGACCGGTGGGGGGGGCAGACTGCTCGCTTGCGCAGCGATAGAGATTCAGTTTCAGAATGAATCACATTGTGTGTGAAGGTGTGAGCGTGTGTATAAACGCTTCCGATACTCATTCATTCATCCATTATCTTCCACTTTATCCTCTACTAGGGTCGTGGGGGGGGGGGTTCCCCATGCCCATCCAGGGGAGAACGTTTCGGGCGCTGGGCAGATACACCCAGGACAGGGCGCCAATCTATCACTGGGCACACACTCACTCACACATACACACTCTATATGGGGCAATTTGGAGAACTCAATTGACTTGATCCATGTTTTTGGACTGTGGGAGGAAACCGGAGAACCCGGAGGAAACCCACACAGACACAGGGAGAACATGGAAACTCCACCCAGATGGGGATTCAAACCGGGAATCCCTAGTGCTGAGAGGAGAACATGCTAACCACTAAGCCACCGTGCCGCCGCTTCCGATACTGTGCTGTAAAAAAAAAAAAAAGCGCTGATACGTTATTTATTTTTTTACAAACCTCCATCACGATCTACCTGACCCCCCTTTGCGATCGACCGGTCGACGTATTGAGCACCCCTGATCTAGACATTTCCAGAACCTCTTTGTCTCCGTCTTTTCGGCTTTGTTGTTTGATCCGCGCTGCCCTTTTGGAGAACTCCCTTCATTCCTGTTTCTTAATATCACTGCCATCCATATGAATATATTGCTGCAATTTTTCAAACACAGCTATGTCTCTTTTATGACACTACAGTGAACCTCTTATATTTCCACATCCACACTACCTTTTTATTTCGGCGCTGCCTCTGTGAGCGACTCCTCGCCATGCTGCGTTTGGTTCTCTATAGATCTTTTTACCTTCTGGTCATAGCATTTGGTTTTGGTTAGCACAGCCGCTCCGCTGGGTTCTCCGGTGTCCTTCCACTGTCCAGAAACATGGATTCAAGGTGAATTATCTGCTCTAAATTTTCCCTAACTAAATTGCCCCTATCCTGGGTGTGTCTACTCAGCATCCCCTTTGGTTTTAATTCTGACATCATATTAAGACATGGTAGCAATGTTGCTGTTCGGCACAATAATGACTTTTCATTGGTTGCCACAAATCTCTACTTTACCTCGGACTTTAAATAAATTAGATACAATATTTGGAAGGCGGCACGGTGGTTTAGTGGTTAGAACGTTCGCCTCTCAGCGCTAGGGATTCCTGGTTCGAATCCCCATCTGGGTGGAGCTTTCATGTTCTCCACCTGTCCACGTGGGTTTCCTCCGGGTTCTCCGGTTTCCTCCCACAGTCGAAAAACATGGATCAAAAACATGAATTCTCAAAATTGCCCCATATAGAGTGTGTCTGTGTGAGTGAGTGTGTGCCCAGCGATGGATTGGTGCCCTGTCCTGGGTGTATCTGCCCAGCGCCCTAAATCTTCTCTACTGGATGGGCATGGGGAACCCCCCCGCGACCCTAATAGAGGATAAAGCGGAAGATAATGGATGGATGGATAATATTTGGACCTATAGGCGCAGCTTCAAATACATTCACACACATTCAGCTATAATGCTTATTTGTTTTCTTGCTCTCTCTCTCTCTCTCTCTCTCTCTCTCTCTCTCTCTCTCTCTCTCTCTCTCTCTCTCTCTTGCTCTCTCGCTCTTGCTGTCTCTAAGAGCTGTTCTTTTCTGCTTTATCTCCTGCACAGACGCAATTAACAGAACCCACGGCAGGTGATTCAGTTGCCTCCCTTGTTTCTTCTGCTCGACATCCTATTAACAAACCTGTGTCTAATCAACACCAACGCTGTCACAAACTTATTCAAGGAAATCAATTGTTATTTATTTCAAACTGGAGAGTTTAACTAAATCCCTCTGCCTTGTGTTGGAGGGACAGTGAACTGTGAATGACAAAAGTCAGACATCGGAACTACAACTTCCCAAATAACTGGTACTTGTAAGAATCTGGTATCTTGTATTACGTTTGCCATTTAAAACCTACAAGCTGTAAGCTGCACGGCCTCATATGTGTAACACTTCCACTTAAAACAATGTCTCGGGGCCAATATTGACTTTTGTCTTTTGACCTTTTTAAAGTTCAGAAAGTCAGGGCTTTAAAAACAGTAGGATTTTTTTTTTTTTTTACAGCATTTAAGGCTGTTGATGCTGTTCAGCAAAAACGCCTACATTCCACAAATTACAGGTTAATTTAAATACAATCGGCTCACTAAACAAAAATCATACGCTTCATCAACCCGAGTCCAAAGGTCTGCTTTTCAGCTCTCGGCACTCTGTAAAAAAGATCGGATTTCCTGCTGAATGTGATCGTACAGTTAATCTCACTTAACAGCTCTCACTGCACTGCAGGGGCTTCTTTCATTGTCAATCTGTCATTTATTTCCAGATTTGATTAATCACACACAAAGTTGCTCCACAAAATGGTACAAAATGTAAAAATTGTACATCAGTGAAACCCAGAGTCCAGGATGACGTTCATCACTGTCCAAACAGCTTTAGTTTAACCGTCAGTAAAGTATGCAATTTTATAAAACTTTTTTTTAATTACCAAAACTGATTAATGGAATGTGGACAGAAATCTGGATTAAATTTACATATTACACCTACCGAAATTCTACAACATTATTCTAAGCTGCTCCCCTTCTCAGCTGCGACAGCATCCACTTTTCTGGGAAGCTGTTCTATAAGATTTTAATCCAGGAGAGCATCTCTAAGGTCAAACACTGATGTTGAACAAAAGGGTCAAGCTCACAATCTCCATTCTGGTTCATCCCAAAGGGTTTTGGTGCAGTTAATGTCAGGGCTCTGTTCAGGCCGATCGAGTTCTTTCATTACTCATCCACCCAACCATGTCTTTATGGAACTGGATCGGTGCACTAAGGCACCGTCATACAGGAGGATAACAGGGCCTTCCCCAAACTGTTTCAATGAAGCTAGAAGCATACAAGTGTCCAAAATGCATGACTTAGAACCTGCTCTCATGCATCAGTAATGATTTGACTGAAAGACACACCTGTTTAGTGGTGTGTCCTAATACCTTTGTCTATAATCTATTTCATATATTATATTTTCAGTTTTTTATTTGTAAAAAAATTGTTGATTCATGTATAACTTTCATTCCACTTCACAATTGTATACCACTTTGTGTTGGTCTTTCACATTAAATTCCAGTGAAATATATTTATGTTTGTGGTTGTAATGTGACAAAATATGGAAAAGTTCAAGGGGTATGAATACTTTTGCAACCCACTGTATATATATATATATATATATATATATATATATATATATATATATATATATAT
>JAFMOD010000218.1:271286-281680 GCA_019802435.1 Corydoras maculifer
GTAGAAGGTCAGACACTGATGTTGGACTTGGAGTCAGGGCTCTGTGTAGTCCATTTCAAGTCTTCCTACCAAATGTCATTCTGGACACTGCTTTGTGCCATAAAGTTCAGTCATGCAGGAATGGACAAGGGCCTTCCCTAAACTATTTTCAGCTCAGTGTGCAGATCTAGGTGCTTGATGTTGTTCAGCTATGCTAATGGGACTGATTAAAACACACCTTTTTATGACATTGTGTGTTTTCGGTCCTCATGGTGTAGCTGCGAGAGGCTTTTATTCAGCCCGGACAGCTCGGCTGCATTTCAGCACCACCAGTGCGGACAGCTCCCCATAAATCTCCTCATTGTCCCGCTTTTCAGTACAGCTAATATAAATAGCTCTGTAGGTTCTCCAACTCCGCCGATCATCTCAGCATCACATATGCAGTAAGTGTCCCACTTTTTAAAGAAAGCTTGCAGTTTGCAGTTGTCTACTCCCCTCCCTCCCCCTCCCCCTCCCGTCCTCCTGCATCCTCTGTGTCCATCTCTGCTGTTGGACTGATAGTTAATGCATGCGCTCGGGGATGTTCAGCCTTCCTATCCAGCCCCGCAGCAGACTACAGTGTCGGTGGCTGCTTTCTCGTCCTTTCAGGTGGTAATGCTGCTCATTGCTGCTGTGTTCAGGAGCAGCTGTGATGAGGGCGAAGAGTAAAGGAGCAGCCACAGTTCCGCGGGGGGTGTTATGTGACCAATACTGGAGTAAGTGTGAGCTGACTGTGGTAATTACTGATGGCTGTAAAGCCACTCCTGGGGCTCAGACCCATAGCTCAGCCCGGCTGCGGTCACAGGCCACGCGTTCACCATTTCCAGCCGCAATCTCCCCACACACTGTTGTCCCCTGTTTCTCCCAAGGTCGAACAGTGACAGACATAGACACACAAACACACAACGAATGTGTCTCTTAGGGCAAGAATAGAGTTGCTCGTTAATCTAGGCTGACGTGTGACTCAGCCCGATGCCAGCCCAAGACAAAAAACAAAGGGGTGCTTCACCAGATGATTATTAGAAAGTAAAAAGGTCACTGCTGACTAGGTTTCTCAGCACAGTTGTCCTATTTTCAAAATGTTGTGTAAATACATAGTTATATTTTATTCTATTTTTCTTATCTTCTTAAATTTAAACTTTCTGTGGAGAAGTCAGGAAAGAATTTCCCTGCTGGCTGTACAATGTACATCTACGTATGTAGATTTGGACCCTGAACCAGGACTAAACGGACATAATCCCACCCACAACACTTTCATAACTAAAACAACTTAACTAAAACGCTGCACTGCAATATTTGCACAAAAAGCACAATTTTTTTGCACAGTCTATATACATATTCATTCATTCATTCAGTATCTTCCGCTTTATCCTATATTAGGGTAGCGGGGGGGGGGGGGGTTTCCCTCTGCCCATCTAGGGGAGAACGTTTCGGGCGCTGGGCAGATAGACCTTGGAGAGGGCACAAATCCATTGCTGGGCACACACTCACTCACACAGACACACTCTATATGGTCAATTTGGAGAACTCAATTGACTTGATCCATGTTTTTGGACTGTGGGAGAAAACCGGAGAACCCGGAGGAAACCCACGCGGACACGGGGAGAACATGTAAACTCCACCCAGATGGGGATTCGAACCGGGAATCCCTAGTGCTGAGAGGAGAACATGCAAACCACTAAGCCACTGTGCCGCCTGTATATACATAGTTAAATTTATTCATTCATTCATTATCTCCCGCTTTATCCTCTATTAGGGTCGCGGGGGGGGGGTTCCCCATGCCCATCCAGGGGAGAACGTCTTGGGCGCTGGGCAGATACACCCAGGACAGGGCGCCAATCCATCGCTGGGCATACACTCACTCACACAGACATACACACTCTATATGGGGCAATTTGGAGAACTCAATTGACTTGATTCATGTTTTTGGACTGTGGGAGGAAACCGGAGAACCCGGAGGAAACCCACGCAGACACGGGGAGAACATGAAACCTTCACCCAGATGGGGATTCCAACCGGGAATCCCTAGTGCTGAGAGGAGAACGTGCTAACCACTAAGCCACCGTGTTGCCTGTATATACATAGTTAAAATTAATTTTTATTTCATCTTTATTCTATTATATTTTTCTTAGCCTGAACAAATTAACAAATGTAACTTTCTGTGGAGAGGTCAGGTAAGAATTTCACTGCTGGCTGTACCATGTATATCTACGTATGTGACAAATAAACCTAATTCTGAGGTTTTAACCTTTTGGGTCATTTAGTTTTCCTCTATTACCTCAATTCTATACATCCATGTTGCTGACGTTAGTCGGGTAACGCTGGTCTATGGTTAACGCGCCTGTGGCACAACCTCCTATTGAGAAGCAATGCACGTACATGGTGGATAGTGTGAGCATGGTGATTAAGGGTACTAAAGTGCTTATCATTAGTAAAGGTCCAGGTCAAACTCTCAAATTGCCCGAGCAGTGTGTTATTTGGTGGATTACACTGCGCTGTTGAAGCCACTCGGCTGCGGATGCAAGCTCCTGCCCACTCTCCTGCAGTATGACCGGGCTGCTTTATGATGAATTCCTAGTTTATTTATGGTCAGTCCTTGGGGACGCGACTGGAGTCGAGCCAAAGGGAAGGCGGAAGTAGGTAATTAAAGGACGCCGCCGCCCTCCATTCGCATGTTTACATTGTAAAGGTGGGCTTGCCGCATAACGTAATGTGAATAATGATCTGCCATCACCATGAGGCCAGATGCTAGCAGACAGAGGACGCAGGTGACGGGATCATTTCTCCTTACATGAGACCCGGAAAGCAGTCGGACTAAGTGCTCCGATCATGTGACCTGAACCGGAGCTGCCTGTGCCCACTGTCTTATGAGTTTGCTCAGTAGGAAAGCAGATGGACTTAACCAGGCCAGCTTTGCATATTGCATGTCCTTTTGGTATTGCTAAATGTCTTCTGCACAAGATGCATTCTGTTGGCTGCAAATAGCACAGATTTACTGCGGCTGGAGAACATTTTTACGAATAACGATGGAAGAATAATCCTTTTATTCATTCATTCATTCATTCATTATCTTCCTCTTTATCCTATATTAGGGTCGTGGGGGGGGGGGGTTCCCCATGCCTATCCAGGGGAGAATGTTTCGGGCGCTGGACAGATACACCCAGGACAGGACGCCAATTTATCACTGGGCACACACTCACTCACACACTTACTAACACAGACACACTCTATATGGGGCAATTTGCAGAACTCAATTGACTTGATCCATGTTTTTGGACTGCGGGAGGAAACCGGAGAACCCGGAGGAAACCCACGCAGACACGGGGAGAACATGGAAACTCCACCCAGATGGGGATTCGAACTGGGAATCCCTAGTGCTGAGAGGAGAACATGCTAATCAGAAGAATAATCGATACATGAAAATATTTTTGGTGAAATGCCTCTCCTTTGGCTGATGTTATTACATGTGTCTTATGCCCCGGGACACAATGAGGGCCTTTTATTAACAGATTAAAATAACACATACTGTTAACTGAGGTGAGTGGCACGGTGGCTTAGTGGTTGGCATGTTCTCCTCTCAGCACTAGGGATTCCAGGTTTGAATCTCAATCTAGGTTGAGTTTCCATGTTCTCCCCCTGTCCTCATGTCCAAAAACATGGATCAAGGTCAATTCTCCAAATTCTCCAAATTGCCCCATATAGAGTGTGTCTGTGTCCTGTCCTGGCACCTTGTCCTGGGTGTATCTGTCCAGCGCCCGAAATGTTCTCCCCTGGATGGGCATGGAGAAACCCCGTGACCCTAATAGAGGATAAAGCAGAAGATAATGGATGGATTGATGTTAGCTGAGGTAGCTTTCCTCTTGGAAATGGATGGATGGATGGATGTCTCGTCAGCGCTTTTTTACGCTGCACAGTAATCAACGGATCATTACGTCAATGATCTGTTAGGAATTCATCTCATTTTGTCTTTTCAATCCTCTACTAGGGTCACATGGGGTTCCCCTCCACCTCCACTGATGCTCCATTCAGAACCTCCACGTTCAGATTTCAGTGGAATATAAATCATTTTGTTGAGTTAATTCATACACTATTACACTATATTGCAGCACGGTGGCTTTGTGGTTAGCATGTTCTCCTCTAACCGAATCCCAATCTGGGTGGAGTTTCCATGTTCTCCATGTCCGCGTAGGTTTCCTCCGGGTTCTCCGGTTTCCTTCCACAGTCCAAAAACATGGATCAAGACAATTGAGTTCTCCAAATTGCCCCATATAGAGTGTGTATGTGTCTGTGTGAGTGTGTGCCCAGTGATAGATTGGCGTCCTGTCCTGGGTCTATCTGCCCAGCGCCCGAAACGTTCTCCCCTGGATGGGCATGGGGAACCCCACCGCAACCCCAATAGAGGATAAAGCAGAAGATAAAGGATGAATGGATTACACTATATTACACTGCTATCACACTACTATTTCGGATGTTGCTTGACTAAACACTGTGATGTTTGTATGACACCGGGACCCAAAAGACCGGAAACCACTGAAACCATTGTATTTAATCAGTGTTGTATTTAAGCTCATTATAGTGGCTTTTGTATAAAATCCTTATCTTGAAATTAATTAAGTCTAAATACCAAGTGAACATGATGGAGTAGAATTTTTATTTGCTTTAAAATGTCAAGGACACAACATGGCATTAAAAAGAAAGACGGTGTGAATACTGTAATTCAGTACAGTACTCGTGGAGAACATGTCCTCCACCACTGGTCCTCCACCACTGGTCCTCCACCACTGGTCCTCCACCACTGGTCCTCCACCACTGGTCCTCCACCACTGGTCCTCCATCACTGGTCCTCCACCACTGGTCCTCCATCACTGGTGCACACCCCGTTAAAACGCACAGTTGCCAGATGTTGATCTCGAATCCCGAATCCAGTTCTCCCAGAATCCCCTGGGTTTTCTCCAGGTTCTCCATTTTTATCCCAAAGTCCAAAAGAATGGATTCAAGGCAAATTACCCCATCTAAATTACCCCAATCTAAATTGTCCATATCTAAATTACCCCATCTAAATTACCCCAATACAAATTACCCCAATCTAAATTACCCTAATCTAAATTGTCCATATTTAAATTACCCCAATATAAATTGTCCATATCTAAATTACCCCAATCTAAATTGTCCATATCTAAATTACCCCAATCCAAATTGTCCATATCTAAATTACCCCAATACAAATTACCCCAATCTAAATGACCCCAATCTAAATTGTCCATATTTAAATTACCCCAATATAAATTGTCTATATCTAAATTGTCCATATCTAAATTACCCCAATCTAAATTACTCCAAACTAAATTACCCCATCTAAATTACCCCAATCTAAATAGTCCACATATAAATTACCCCAATCTAAATTGTCCATATCTAAATTACCCCAATCTAAATTACCCCAATCTAAATTGTCCATATCTAAATTACCCCAATCTAAATTACCCCAATCTAAATTTTCCATATATAAATTACCCCAATCTAAATTACCCCAATCTAAATTTTCCATATATAAATTACCCCAGTCTAAATTACCCCAATCTAAATTTTCCATATATAAATTACCCCAGTCTAAATTACCCCAATCTAAATTTTCCAAGTGAACATGATGGAGTGGAATTTTTATTTGCTTTAAAATGTCAAGGACACAACATGACATTAAAAAGAAAGACGGTGTGAATACTGTAATTCAGTACAGTACTCGTGGAGAACATGTCCTCCACCACTGGTCCTCCACCACTGGTCCTCCACCACTGGTCCTCCACCACTGGTGCACAGCCCTATAGAAGGCACAGTTGCCAGATGTTGTTCTCCTGTATTTGTGTCTCGATGAGTTAAGCACCAGGGAAATGCAGAACCACAAGCTCGGATTTCGCTCCCGAGGGGAACTTAGCACAAGTGTATGCACTTATGCAGGTAGCTTCAACTGGGAGGAGGTTATTCAATCTGAATTTCTGCCAGCTTCAGGAGAATGTAACCCTACACTGCGGCAGACCCAGGCACCGCTGCTCTGCTGCTGTTGACTGACCTCTCTATAATACAAGACATACATTAGGCAGGACGTGCTGGCTGAAAAACAATAGTGTTGCCCAACACGGTTAGTCAGTTATAAAATAACCAGGGAACAATGTGAAAGAAAAAAAGAAAAAGGGATGTGGGTTTGTCTGTGGCTAGACAGGAGCAGTGGGGTGATTAAGCTGCTCCGGCTCCGGCGTCTCTTCAGGCTGTCAGACTTTGCATGAGGCTGGAGATTTATGGCCGGCTGATGAGTGCTGGTCTGATGGCTGCTCAAGCTGCATTGTGTACCCTGCAATGTTTAGCAGCTGCCTGCCTGTCCAGCCCTCACATGGCTGTACTGTGGCCAGCTGCCACCGGAGCTCCGGGGCTCACACGAGGGCACATCAGAATCGGGAGAGCTGTCTGTGCCGGATAGGCTTTTGGTCAGAATCGCTTGATATGGCAGAAGATGGAATTAGTTTTTTTCCGGGTGATCAACACCGCCGCCGGTGTTTGAGTTTGAGTCCTCCAGCCCTCTGCAGTGTCAGCTGTGAGGCAGGAAACACCTGAAATATGAGCTGGAGGAACGAACCCTGCAATGCTCTGACATCACTGGTGCAGGACCCAACCACGGACAGCCGGTGGGGGGCAGGGAGACCTAGCACGTCAGACTCTCATTGGGGATCGAGGTTCGAATCCTGATCGGGGTGGAGTTTTCATGTTCTCCCCGTGTCCATGTGGGTTTTCTTCAGGTTCTCCATTTTCATCCCACAGTCCAAAAGAATGGATTCAAGGCAAATTACCCCCAATCTAAATTGTCCATATCTAAATTACCCCATCTATATTACCCCAATCTAAATTGTCCAAATCAAAATTACCCCTATCAAAATTACCCCTATCAAAATTACCCCTATCAAAATTACCCCAACCAACCCCCCTATCCCCTATCAAAATTACCCCAATCCAACCCCAATCTAAATTATCCCATCTAAATTACCCCATCTAAATTAGCCCATCTAAATTACCCCAGGGGTGGCACATAGCTTAGTATTTGACATGTTCTCCTCTCAGCACTAGGGATTCCCGGTTCGAATCCCAATCTAGGTGGAGTTTCCATGTTCTCCCCGTGTCCTTGTGGGTTTTCTCCAGGTTCTCCATTTTCGTCCCACAGTCCAAAAAAAAAGGATTCAAGGCAAATTACCCCCAATCTAAATTACCCCATCTAAATTACCCCATCTAAATTACTGCAATCTAAATTGTCCCTATCTAAATTACTCTAAGCCCGTGGCTTAGAGGTTAGCACATTCTCCTCTCAACTCTCCCGGTTCCAATCCCAATTTGGGTGGCGTTTCCATGTTCTCCCCATGTCCACATGGGTTTCCTCATGGATCAAGGTCAATTGAATTCCCCAAATTGCCCCATATATAGTGTGTGTGAGTAAGTGAGTGATTGGCGATTGATTGGCGACCAGCGATTGATTGGCGTCCTGTCCTGGTTGTATCTGCCCAGAGCCTGAAACATTCTCCCCTGGATATACATGGGAACCCCACCACCCCCACCCCCCGAGACCGTACTGATGAGCTGTAATTGTAATACAGAAGTCCAGAGATATAAACATAGTCAGCACTCCCCCGAGTGAGTGACCATTTTGTGAAACAGTAAACCTTCCTTGAAGGGATGAGGAAACCTCATCTCAGCAAAACCAGAGATCAGAACTAATGAAGGAGGGAAAACATTTAGGTGAAACCTGACCAGTGATTAAAAACCTCTTTACTTGATGGAGGAGAACCGATGGGCGTTTCGTTCCAGTGAACCCGCGGTGGAATCCTTACCATTGAAAACCGTCTCCTTTTAAAGAAACCTCATCATAGTGAACCATTTAAAGAACTCAAACCCTCTCAGAACACTCAAACTGCAGTAAGCCACTCGAGTGACAGTGACACTTCACCCCGTCTGCATTCCACATGTTAAAAACATACGGGTTCTATGCCCGTGGTTCTATGGGCGCGGTAGCTCAGTGGTTAGGGTGTTGGGCTCTCAATCAGAAGGTTGGGGGTTCAAATCCCAGGTCCACTGAAGTTACCAGTGTGGGTCCTTGAGCAAGACCCTTAACCCTCATTGCTCCAGGGATGTTGTGATGAACCCTGTGCTCACCTTGTAAGTCGCTTTGGATAAAAGCGTCCAATAAATGACCAAATGTAATTTAATTGTAATGCGAGTCCACGGCGTGTGGATCCGGTGTCCTGAAAATGTCTCCTACCTTATCAAACAAAAGATCCTGCCTTAGCGCATACCTATAGTTAAATCCAGCCATCCATTATCTTCCACTTTATCCTCTTCTAGGGTCGCAGGGAGGGGTATATTTCAAGATAAGGATGCCCATCCAGGGGAGAACGTCTCGGGCGCTGGGCAGATACACCCGGAACAGGGGGCCTATCTATCACTGGACACACACACTCACACACACACACTCTATATGAATTCAATTGACTCGATCCATGTTATTGGACTGTGGGAGGAAACCGGCGAACCCAGAGGAAACCCACATGGACACGGGGAGAACATGGAAACTCCACCAAGATGGGGATTCGAAGCAGGAATCCCTTGTGCTTAGAGGAGAACATGCTAAACCGCTAAACCACCTATAGTTGAATCCTAAAAACAATACGGTTTTGTAATTTAGTTGAAATGACCTCATAATAAGAGACTTTAACCTTTAAAACTGCTGGTAGGATGTTTTTATAGGTCCATTTACGCCATAATAAGAGACATAAACTCTATTAAGTCATGCTCTCATGGTGACTTAGTGGTTTAGCATGTTCTCCGCTCAGCACTAGGGATTCCCGGTTCGAATCCCCATCTGGGTGGAGTTTCCATGTTCTCCCCGTGTCCACGTGGGTTTCCTCCGGGTTCTCCGGTTCCCTCCCACAGTCCAAAAACATGGATCAAGTCAATTGAGTTCTCCAAATTGCCCCATATAGAGTGTGTCTGTGTGAGTGAGTGTGTGCCCAGCGATAGATTGGCGTCCTGTGTGTATCTGCCCAGCGCCCGAAACATTCTTCCCTGGATGGGCATGGGGAACCCCCCCGCGACCCTAATAGAGGATAAAGCAGAAGATAATGGATGGATGGATGGATTTATGGCACAGTGACTTAGTGGTTTGCATGTTCTCCTCTCAGCACTAGGGATTCCCAGTTCAAATCCCCATCTGGGTGGAATTTCCATGTTCTCCTCGTGTCCGCGTGGGTTTCCTCTGGGTTCTCCGGTTCCCTCCCACAGTCCAAAAACATGGATCAAGTCAATTCAGTTCTCCAAATTGCCCCATATAGAGTGTGTCTGTGTGAGTGAGTGTGTGCCCAGTGATAGGTTGGCGTCCTGTGTGTATGTGCCCAGTGCACGAAACGTTCTCCGCGACCCTAATATAGGATAAAGCGGAAGACAACGAATGAATGAATGAATAATGGATGGACGGACGTTTATGAAAAACAATGCAAAACTCACAAAGCATCACGCACAGCAGGTTACACTCATCCAACTCGAGGTCGCAGGATTTATGGGCGTGGCTTCCAAAAAACCTAACGGCGTAGAACGCATGTGCAGTAAGTAAAAGGAAGATGCGATGGGCAGGAGGATTTGACAGAACACCGGCGCTCGTTCGCAGCTGCTCGCATGACAATTTGCAGTTTGTGTTGCGCGGCCACCAAGCACACTGCAGCGCCCCCCCCCCCCCCCGCTGCCCATCTGGGCCCATTCATTTTTAGCTTCCTCTATTCATTTAATAAGCTTTATTACATCAGACTCTTTCGCAGGCTGACGCCATGCTGTAAACTGCCAGCCACTGGCTGCGCATCCATCTTCGTTTCGAAATGTTAATTCGACGCCGATGTATGCGGAATGACCTCCCTCGGTTAAAATGATTGCGAGTGATTTGTCAAGCCCCATGCTCCTAGACACGGCCATGTGACTCGGCCGAGACCAATTAGCGGCCTCCTTGCTTATCTCTATAGTACCACAGCAAATGTAGTTATTTAGGTGGCTGGTGAGGAAGCTAATGACACACTGCTTGATTCTTTTGAGCGTCTCAATGCTCATCCTGTGAACAAGCAGCATTTATTTCTGTCTGCGTTGTCACAATAACTGAAAATGTTTCTTGCACTTTGTAGTGTTTTTCAGGCCTTCGACTCTTAGAGCTGGCGATCCAGGTTTAAATCCCAATCAGGGTGGAGTTTCCATGTTGGAGTTTCCAATTGGCTGCCTAAATTGCCCCTATCTAAATTGCCCCTATATAGTGTGTGTGCCCAGTGATGTATTAACACTGTCCCTATCAGGGTGGAGTTTCC
>JAFMOD010000218.1:284785-295732 GCA_019802435.1 Corydoras maculifer
ACATTATTACACAGTTACATATTACACAATTACACAAACATTGTTACACAGTTACATTATTACACAGTTACATATTACACAATTACACAAACATTATTACACAGTTACACAGTTACATTATTACACCGTTACATATTACACAATTACACAAACATTATTACACAGTTAAACAGTCACGTTATTACACAGTAACACATAAACATTATTATTAAGTTAAACAGTTACATTATTACACACTTACATTATGACACAGTTACATTATTACACACTTGAACAGTAACATTATTACATAGTTACTCATAGTTACATACAGTGAGACTCATAGACTGTTACATCGTAACATTGACATTGAAACTGGTTGTATAAACTGTTAAACTGTGACTGTAATTTAATAATATGCTTATATATTACTGAATACATTGAATTATATAACAAAATAGGGCAGCTCAGCGATAGATAGATAGGTGTATCTGCCCAGCGCCTGAAACGTGGGTATGGGGAACCCCCCCTGGCCCTAGTAGAGGATAAAGCGGAAGATGAAGGATGGATGGAGTTTAACAAAATGCTGTTTATAAAGTGCACTAATTGTATGATTACACATAGAAAATGGGGAAAATAATTTGTAAAATGGTTCCTGATTCATGAAATTAAACCTTTGTTTACATTCAACCCTGTTCTCCCACAGGAAGCAAAATGAAAGACACCTTCAAGTACTGTCATTAAAATTTGTCCTTTCTGTTCCTCACCCCCCCCCCCCCCGTCTCCCTCATATCCTCACCTCACTGTGTAGAAGTAATTCGTTCTTTCATGTACGAGACGGCACTCACAACCACATGACTGGAACTTCACACATAAATTGCTTTTCCAAAAGGTGAAGGAAACCAAAGACAGGCATGTCCTCATTGCCATGGATCTGCCGTCCACACCCTCTCACGGTTCTGCTCGTCTTCTTATTCTTAGTATGAAGATGAGCTTGCAGGCCGGGGCAGATGCTTTGAAGGTTATTCCTTTAACTGGAACGTTCCACTGATTCAGACCCAGAGAAGAGTTCTCTTCCAAACATGATGATTGGCTTGACATGTTGTTATATATATAGCGTTCTTCTGGTAACGTCCACAACCAGACTTGTCTATTTAACTTCCAGATGGTGAAGAATGAATTATCAGTTTAGAAAACGCATTTCCACCATTTCAGAGTCGTACGCTGATTACACTCTGCATTAAGCGTGATTATTTTACAATTGTGCTTCGCTGCTTCCTGAAATCCAATCGATGATTCTCCCAATAGACCTTTCCACTGATGAAGTAACGTCTGTTGCCTCATTGGAACCCGTGACTTTGATGAAATAAACTCATTGTGGAGTCAGAACCATAGAACATGTGCATAACGGAACATTGTCTGAACACAGCGCATGTTTTAGTTATTAAAGTCTGAGTCGTCGTCCTGCCGTGACGTTATTAACAATAACACACTCGTTTTGTTAGTCCCGTCTGTTCTCGGTTCTCTGTTGGTTAGGATCATCACAGAACAGGTAGAATTTGGGTGGTGGATTGTTTGTGTGTTTTGGTGTGTGTGTTGCTAATTTAATAAAGCGAATACAAATAGTTTCTAAAAGGTACTAATGTTTCAGTAATGTTGTTTGTGTTAACCTCGTCACGGGTTTAACCTTGCAGAAAAGCCACAATGGGAAGTGTTATGAGCAAATGAGCAAAAAAATACAATTGCAACCTTGTTAGTGTGGTGTGAGTTAAAATCCATTAGTTTACTCTCATTGCTTCTTGATACCATGAGCACAGATAATTGGGCAGCTAATGAGTCTCTGTAGACAAACTATTTGTACCATAAGATAATCAACAGCATACTTTTATAAGTAGCTGGTTGTTTACAATACATAAAGATAAAGTCTGTTTTTTTTTTTTTTTTTTTACATGTTCTGTAAAAATTGTATGTCAAATGTAAAAATACATATGATTATATGTAATCATAAAAACTAATACAAATTATTATATATATATATTTATTTATATATATATATATATATATATATATATATATATATATATATATATATATATATAATGTGTGTGTGTGTGTGTGTGTATATATATATATATTCATTCATTCATTCATTCATTCATTAATTCATTATCTTCCGTTTTATCCTATATTAGGGTTCCACATGCCCAACCAGGAGAGAACGCCTCGGGCGCTGGGCAGATACACCCAGGACAGGGCGCCAATCTATCACTGGGCACACACTCACGCACATATATATATTTTTTTATGACAACATATCATTTTTACAGAACATGTGACTTTATTGTAAACAACCAGCTTATAACAATCTGCTGTTGATTATCCGATGGTACAAATAATTAGTTTGTAAACCATGACATATCTCACACTCACTTTCTACTTTAATAATTGCTTGAATACTTAATACTGATATTATATCCACCTCTCAGCACTGGAGATCCAGGTTTGAATCCCGATCTGAGTTTCCATTTTCTCCCTATGTCTGTGAGTTCTCTCCAGGTTCACTGGTTTCCTCTCACCATCCAAAAACATGGATTCAAGGTGAATTGGCTGCTCTAAATGGCCCCGTTCTAAATTTAAAAAGTGAGTGAGTGTTTTAATAATATGCACTAAAAGGTATAAAATTTAGGGTTTAGGAATTAGTGGAAGAAGATGAGATGAGGGCGGCACGGTGGCTTAGTGGTTACCACGTTCTCCTCTCAGCTCTAGGGATTCCCGGTTCGAATCCCCATCTGGGTGGAGTTTCCATGTTCTCCCCGTGTCTGCGTGGGTTTCCTCCCACAGTCCAAAAACATGGATCAAGTCAATTGAGTTCTGCAAATTGCCCCATATAGAGTGTGTCTGTGTCTGTGTGAGTGTGTGCCCAGCGATGGATAGGCGCCCTGTCCTGGGTCTATTTGCCCAGCGCACGAAACGTTCTCCCCTGGATGGGCATGGGGAACCCCACCCCCCGCGACCCTAATAGAGGATAAAGCGGGAGATAATGAATGAATGAATGATGAGATGATGTCTTCATCATCATGACTGAATAATCAACTGTATCAGTTACTGACCTCCACTTTCTAACATTTTTTTTAAACCTGAATTAACCAATCAGCAACAGGAAAAGTAGTCATTCTGTTAAAGTAATGTAGAGTAATGAAGGATCCACTCACAGTCAGTGATGTAGATTCAGGTTCAGTGTGTTTTTTAAATCAACAGCCGTGAACAGAGCAGTAAGGAAACGCCACCCACACATCATTAACAGCCAGTGTATGCCGTTACACACGACTTTTACACAGCAGTTTAAATTAGGTCTCCAGTCTAATTATTTCAAATCACAAACGGCACTTGGTGAAAGCAGGACCGTTTCATGTGCTCTGAGAGGGGGGCATGTTTATATGTGTTGGTGGAGCAGAGATCTCAGCAGGAATCTGTTAGGGGCAATAAAAAGATGAGACAGAAAGCGCACTATTACTTAAATCTCTATGTAAAGTGACGTTTATCTATTAGGGCTGAATGTGTTGTGTATAAATCATAATCTCTGAAAGAGAACGCCGGCGCAAAAACAAATATACTTAAAATGTTTAAAAGGATTTTTAACAAAACAAGTGACGGGATATTTGCATTTCCATGATCAAAAGTGTGTAAACAAATGGGATATTATTCATCATCTCCCGCTTTATCCTCTATTAGAGTCGCAGTGGGGTTCCCCATGCCCACCCAGGGGAGAACGTTTTGGGCGCTGGGCAGATACACCCAGGACAGGACACCAATCCATCGCTGGGCACACACTCACTCACACAGACACACTCCATATGGGGCAATTTTGAGAATTCAATTGACCTGATCCATGTTTTTGGACTGTGGGAGGAAACCGGAGAACCCGGAGGAAACCCACACAGACACGGGGAGAACTCCACCCAGATGGGGATTCGAACCGGGAATCCCTAGTGCTGAGAGGCGAACGTGCTAAACCACTAAGCCACCGTGCCACCCAAATGTGATATTATAAATCGAAATTGCCCCTATGTAGTGTGTGTGTGTGGGAGTGATTGTGAGTCGAGCGATGGATTGGCACCCAAAACATTCTCCCCTGTATGGGCATAGGGAACCCCCCCCCATGACCCTAGTCCCAAATAGAGGATTAAGCAGAAGAGAAGCTGAGAATCCCTCACTATCATATTAAGCATGTTGCCCTAATGTCCATGAACCTGAGCTCTCTCTCACTCAACACTAATGTCACTGGATACTTGTTTTTTTTCCTTAAATAATTTATTCATCCCTCTAAAACTATTTGTTCCTTTTCTAAGCCACTTATCCTAATTATGGTTGTAGTGCTGCTGGGTTATGTTCCAGTCGGTAGATGGAAGACCTTGTACTAGTCACCTATCCAGAGCATTAATCCTATACTAGGGTCAGGTTCATCCAGAGGAGAACGTTTACTGCCCTGGGCTCCATTGCTTGCCACACAGTCACACACAAACTATATGGGGCAATTTAGAGTAGCCAAATCACCTTGAATCCATATTTTTTAGACTGTGGGAGGAAACCCACGCACACATGTGTAGAACATGTAACCTGGATCCCCAGCGCTGAGAGGCGGACATGCCAACCACTGTGCTGCCACTGTGCTGCCCCCTACTGCAGCCATAGTTTCTCTATAAGCAGAAGATTGGCCTTTCACTGATCCACGGCATTCAGTCCAGATGTTAACATGGTGAAAAAAAAATGTTGTGTTTAGAAAAGAACATCTTTCTCAAAAAAGAATAGAGGGGTTTGATAGACACCAACTGTTAAGAGCGTGACCCCCATCTGTTTATCAAACGCCGCTGTAAGGATGGCGCTGTAAACACTGATATTTGGCGAATCAGGGCATTGTGATGAGAGGTTTGCTCAGATTTGGTTCATTCCAGTCCGTCCTGATCCCGTCCCGCGTCGGCTCTAACGTGAAGCGCCGTCGCTCATTTCCTTAGAGAAGCATGAATGTAGCCATTGCCTCTTATTTGAACCGCTGCTCATGCAGTTTAATGGAACAGCTGAATGTGCCTGAAGGAGACGCTTACTGCCCCGTTCTGTTTCTGATTGGCTGCTGATCGATATGTGAGAGAGGGGTACTTAAGCATTCCAGCAACAATTATGCTCGCTTGGGCTTGAGTTCATGGACGGCTGTTGCATTGATTGTTATGACGATCAGCCTCCCAGTGACGCTCAGGATCCTCAGAACCAACGAGCAATCACTAACTGATGCTACTGTGTGTGTGTGTGTGTGTGTATGTGTGTGTGTGTGTGCTTCTTGCAAAAGGTCTAAACATTAATTTGCAGGTAATTAGTCGCTTCTTGGTGGTTTAATATGGAAACAGTAGCACTAAGCACTCTTGGTCATCATTCACATTAAGGTGCTGAGACATCTTAGACATCCAGAAGAGCTTTATTGTTTTTATGGTATGAAATACAGAGGGGCCTAAAGATGTAGAGACGTTTTAATAATGCTTACCTCTGTGTTTTTGTCAGTAGTAATATGACAGTGATGGGTACAAACCGGATTCCAAAGACGTCGTGACACTAAACATTCATTCATTCATTCATTCATTCATTCATTCATTATCTCCCGCTTTATCCTCTATTAGGGTCGCGGGGGGGGGGTTCCCCATGCCCATCCCAGGGAGAACATTTCGGGCAATGGGCAAATACACCCAGGACAGGGCACCAATCTATCACTGGGCACACTTGCTCACACAAACACACTCTACATGGGGCAATTTGGAGAACTCAATTGGCCTTGATCCATGTTTGGACTTCGGAGAACCTGGAGAAAACCCACGCGGACACGGGGAGAACATGGAAACTCCACCCAGATGGGGATTCGAACCGGGAATCCCTAGTGCTGAGAGGAGAACATGCTAAACCACTAAGCCACCGTGCCATCCGGGAAACTAAACAAATTGGGAATAAAAACTGAATGTGGAGATGGCACATGTCAATATTTAATTCAGAATAGACCACAAATCACAGATCAAAAGTTTAATCTGAGTAAATGTAACATCTTAAAGGAAAAATTTGTTGAATATGTGTCAACAAATCCCCAAAAAGTCGGGATGGGTAGCAATAAGTGGCTGGAAAAAGGAAATTCAGCATAAAACAAACAGCTGGAAGACCAATTAATACTAATTAGGTCAATTGACACCATGATTGGTGGCTTAGTGGTTGGCATGTTCTCCTCTCAGCACTAGGGATTCCCAGTTCGAATCCCCATCTGGGTGGAGTTTCCATGTTTTCCCCGTGTCTGTGTGAGTTTCCTCCGGGTTCTCCGGTTTCCTCCCACAGTCCAAAAACATGGATGAGTTCTCCAAATTGCCCCATATAGAGTGTGTGAGTGAGTGTGTGCCCAGCGATGGATTGGCGTCCTGTCCTGGGTGTATCTGCCCAGCGCCCGAAACGTTCTCCCCTGGATGGGCATGGGGAACCCCACCGCAACCCTAATAGAGGATAAAGGGGAAGATAATGGATGGATGGACACCATGATTGGGTATAAAAAGAGCTTCTCTGAGTGTCAGTGTCTCTCAGAAGCCAAGATGGTAAGAGGATCACCAATTCCACCATTGTTGGTAGGTGGATGGAACGAGGTGTAACTGCACCCCGCTATGTGTCGGGCCTAACAACACCTCTTTCCTATAATTTATCCACAATAATGCATGCCTTCTGGTCCCCAATGTTAATAACTAACATGGGACAGACTGCAAAATGACAACAGTAGTCCCTCCCTGACAACAAGGCCTTGATAAGTTGCTAAGATCCCAATGCATCTGTTGATACGGAGCCTGAAGGATTCTGGCAGGATTCTAAATAATGCGGGTGATACTTTATTTCCTATTTATTTTCCATCTGAACAGGTTGTACACAGCTTTAGTTTTCATTTCTGAGTGTGTGTGCTCGAGCAGTTCGCATGTACACTGGAAATGCAATAAGCCGTCCTGTATCCATGGTGACAGCTGGCCACGCGCATCATTTCAGCTGGAAAGGAGGAAGGATAGGCGGCTGGGTGAGGGCCGACGACGCGGCAAGACCCCTAACAAGCTGTCATGTTTCTCTTTGTTACGTATAAGACAAAAGGGAAGGGCTTTTAGCGTCATTAACTACCCCTGCATTACTCTGCTCTGTGTTTGGCCTCAGAACGTGAGCTGAGTTCTAGTTATCAGTGCTGCTGCCTTGACCGTCATCTAACTCCATTACAAATGAGTTCATCACGCCGAGGAGGACGAGGAGCCGCTGAAAGGCTGAGGTGTAACAGCGAGCAGAGAGTCGGGGTGATGGACGAGGAGACTGCCGATTACAGCGCGGCGCTGAGGCCGTCCCCGCACCTGTCCCCTCCATAGACCCTGGTTTTGCCCAAGGATGTTGGCTTATGATATTTCGGGTTGCCCTTGAGCTTTTTAATGTTGAAGGGCCCATAAATTAATGCCGCTGTTCTGTTATAGCCCCAAGACCCGAGACATGAGCCTCTTCTGAAGATTGAAGTGTCTGATGAGAGGGGGACATTCATTTTAACTCTGACTCATGACTTACACGGACAGTTTACCTCAGGAGTCTGGAAGCTTCTCAGCCAGACGCTGGAAATAGCACTTTTTGTAGATTAGATTTTAGAAGCGCTATAAATAGATCCGACTTTATAGGTTTTGTTTTTTATGATACAAACTGTGAGTTAACAGCTGTCCACATATTCACTGATGCAGCGCACAAGACATTTAAAAGCTCTCGCTTTCATCGTGTGTGTACTGATATACATATATAAATAACATTATGGGGACCTAGGGTGGCATGGTGGCTTAGTGGTTGGCATGTTCTCCTCTCAGCACTAGGGATTCCCGGTTCGAATCCCCATCTAGGTGGAGTTTCCATGTTCTCCCCGTGTCCGCGTGGGTTTCCTCCGGGTTCTCTGGTTTCCTCCCACAGTCCAAAAACATGGATCGAATCAATTGAGTTCTCCAATTTGCCCCATATAGAGTGTGTCTGTGTGAGTGAGTGTGTGCGCCCAGCGATGGATTGGCGCCCTGTCCTGGGTGTATCTGCCCAGCGCCCGAAACGTTCTCCCCCCCCGCGACCCTACTAGAGGATAAAGCGGGAGATAATGGATGGAAACAGCCAATTCACTCTGATTCCATGTTTTTGGTCTGTGTGTGTGTGTTTGTGTGTGTGTGTGGGGGGGTGGGGGTTTTATTACTTACCCATTCGCATTCTGTATAAGAGTGCACATACTCAGCCTCTGATTGGTTCTGACCTTGTTCTTTCTTGCTGATTGCAGGTGTGTGTGTGTGTGTGTGTGTGTGTGTGTGTGTGTGTGTGTGTGTTTGTGTAGGTGTGTGTGGGTGTGTGGTGAGGGCCTGTGAGGGCAGGAAATCACAGCATGTACTCCTGAAGTGGAATGAAAACGGTAGCAGGAGCAGTAAAACCTCATGGTGCGTCACTTCTACTCTGTTAATCTGAAACTGTGGGATTTTTAATCCTTTGTTTATTGTAAACGCTCGGCTCGATTTTCTCCACAAGCGATCTGAAGTCAGTGAAGTGTCATGTCTGACTCACTAATCATAGCTTTGCTTGTTTCTGTAGCTTAATGTACATTATATGCATGAAACGGCGGGGCATTCGGGGGTTTTATTCAGTCCCATCAGGGCAGCTGTATAAAATCTAACACACACATTTAACACCATTGCTTTCAGTTTCGTGGAAACATTCATCCATCCATTATCTTCCGCTTTATCCTCTATTAGGGTCGCGGGGAGGTTCCCCATGCCCATCCAGGGGAGAACGTCTCGGGCGCTGGGCAGATACACCCCGGACAGGGCGCCAATCTATCACTGGACACACACTCACTCACATACACGCTCTATATGGGGCAATTTGGAGAATTCAATGCACGTTTTTGAACTGTGGGACAAAACCGGAGAACCTGGAGGAAACCCACACGGACATGGAACGGGGAGGACATGGAAACTCCACCCAGATGGGGATTCGAACCAGGAATCCCTAGGAGAAGATGTTAAACACTAAGCCACCATACATGCTTTACATGTAACAGAGAATTAGGTTTCTACACATCAGACGCTCCAAAAGCCCTTTAAATCGCCGTTAAAGCTGTTAAAACAGTAAAAATGATGTCATGAAAGCTCCTGTTTGTGTCGTTTGTAGACGTTCTTATACATTTATCTTTATTCTTGTCTCAAATCAAGACTTCAATCATGTTGTGACTTTTGTTTAGCATCCATCACGAGGTCTCTGTGTTGTTGCTCATCTGCATGTCATCGGTTGATGTGTTGCTGTGACAGATCGGCTGCATCTTTTATTTTTGACTGAACGGTCACGTCTCTTTTTTTTCCTGAGAGGTCACGCCCTGTTTCAGTTGTCAGCATCAAGAGGGAAAAATCTGTCATAGCGTGTATCCATGACAACTGACGGCCTGTGTTATTTTCATTGATATAAGGTTTAGTGGTCAACATGTCCGCCTCTCAGCGCTGGAAACGGGTTCGAATCCCATTCTGGAATCTGGGTGGAGTTCCCATGTTCTCCCCATGTAGTGCAGTTTCTCTCCAGGTTCTCCGGTGTCCTCTCACAATCCAAGAACATGGATTCAAGGTGAATTGAGTGCTATGAAATGTCCCTGTTTGTGCGATGGATGGACGCTCTGTCCTGCGTATCTGCTCAGAATCTTTATATTCTAAAGCGATGTCTGCCGATTAGAAACTACTGCTAACAGAACACTTTTGAAAGGGTTTCTTGCACACTTCAGTTGCCCCACCTCAAGAACAACCCTAGGATTCAAGGTGAATGGATGCTGTGAAATGTCCCTCTGTTTGTGCGATGGATGGACGCTCTGTCCTGCTCAGCGTCTTTGTTTTATGTCTGCCGATTAGAAACTACTGCTAACAGAACACTTTTAAAAGGGTTTCTCGCACACTTCAGTTGCCCCACCTCCCTCTCACAATCCAAGAACAACCCTAGGATTCAAGGTGAATTGAGTGCTATGAAATGTCCCTCTGTTTGTGCGATGGATGGACGCTCTGTCCTGCTCAGCGTCTTTGTTTTAAGTCTGCCGATTAGAAACTACTGCTAACAGAACACTTTTAAAAGGGTTTCTCACACACTTCAGTTGCCCCACCTTCCTCTCACAATCCAAGAACAACCCTAGGATTCAAGGTGAATTGAGTGCTATGAAATGTCCCTCTGTTTGTGCGATGGATGGACGCTCTGTCCTGCGTATCTGCTCAGCGTCTTTATGTTTTATGTCTGCCGATTAGAAACTACTGCTAACAGAACACTTTTAAAAGGGTTTCTCGCACACTTCAGTTGCCCCACCTCCCTCTCCCCCATGCCCTTGGTTGCCTCCGGCCTGCACACTTTAAATATGTAATGTAATTTCCTCAAATGTATCCCTGTGAGAGGAACATTACACATCACCTCGATACTTCTCTTCCAAACACAGTTTTCATGAAGATGTTTTCATCTTTCAGATGATAATAGTTTAATGAAGACGAATCCTGAAGAGGTTCACGCTTTCTTCATTAAAACCTCATTGACATTTCATTAGGGCATTCCTCCTTCCACTTCCCCAGATTAGAGGTTACAGGTACAGGGTGGAGCACGTTATTCACCCTTCAGCATTTATTACTAAGTTTATTTTCATTGTCACGTTGGTTTGCGGCGGCACGGTGGCTTAGTGGTTAGCACATTCGCCTCTCAGCGCTGGGGATTCCCGGTTCGAATCCCCATCTGGGTGGAGTTTCCATGTTCTCCCCGTGTCTGCGTGGGTTTCCTCCGGGTTCTCCGGTTTCCTCCCACAGTCCAAAAACATGGATCAAGTTAATTGAATTCTCAAAATTGCCCAATTTAGAGTGTGTCTGTGTGAGTGAGTGTGTGCCCAGCGATGGATTGGCGCCC
>JAFMOD010000218.1:303533-320151 GCA_019802435.1 Corydoras maculifer
CATAATATAGGATAAAGCGGAAGATAATGAATGAATGAAAGTGAGAAAGTGATCGATCCATTGTGCCTACCGTACTCACACACAGAGGAATATATCCTCCACCTTTAGCCTATCCCTGCAGTGAAACACACATATACACACACTGAGTGAGCACATGTGCCCAGAGTGATGGACAGCCCTGTACACAGCACCCAGGGAGCAAGTGGGTTTAGGTGCCTTGCTCAAGGGCACTTCGGGATTTGAGATTGATAATCCACCACCCTAACCAGTCAGCTACTACAGCCTGAATGCTTATGTTAACACATAAAAACAAATGAAGGACATGTGTGTGTGTGTGTGTGTGTGTGAGGGGGGGGGTTATCAGGATTTGTAATTTAAGCTAACAGCCCTAATCTTTCACCTTAATACTTTCTGTTAGTGTTGCTCACTTCTCGATTGAGTCGTTCTCTTCGAGTGACTTTTTCTAATCAGTCCGTCGTAACGCTTTACGGGCACGGCTTACTCATTTCTGTTTCCTTTCTGCTGCTTCCACTCCAATGTGTGCGGCTGATTGGTCGACACCGGCATCACTATGCAGCACACAGAGCAATAACGAGCACCAAAGAGCGACAACGTCTAGACATGCATTTAACTGACCTTTACAGAAGATAGACTAATTGTGTCCGTGATTGTAGCAGCTATTGTGTTTATTATGAATAAAATACTTCATTTAAACCTAAATCGGCTCTTGTAAACAAAAGGATCGGACTTTTAGTTAAACTCATGTTATGATGTGACCTGCTGTGGTTGCTATGGACACGGTCGCTCACATGATGCCACTTTAATTAGAACCGAGTGGATTGGGAATTGAGCTTTTATAAAAGACATGTCTCCGGGATGATGTGATGGGAATGTCTTTAGAATGGGACATGCGGGAGTGTCGGAACCAGCAGCGTTCTGCAGCAAGGGTCTTCATACGGGGCGGCACGGTGGCTGCCTCTCAGCATTAGGGAGCTAGGTTTGAATCCTGATCTGGGTTTCCAGGTTCTCCTCATGTCTGCGTGGGTTTCCTCCGGGTTCTTGAATTTCTTCCCACAGTCCAAAAACATAATAATAATAATAATAATAATAATAATAATAATAATAATAATAATAATAATAATGCATTTTATTTATAAATGGCGCCTTTCAGGGCACTCAAGGACACCTTACAAAAGTTAAAAGGGACACAAGTTAAAAGGGACACAATATAAACATGGATCAAGGACAATTGAATTCTCCAAATTGCCCCATATAGAGTGTGTCTGTGTGAGTGAGTGTGTGCTTAGTGATAGATTGGCGTCCTGTCCTGGGTGTATCTGCCCAGCGCCCGAAACGTTCTCCTTGGGATGGGCATGGGGAACCCCCCCCCCCCCCCGAAGATAAAGCTGAAGATAGTGGATGGGTGGATGGACTGCTAAATTGCCCCTATATTGTGTCTAAGTGAGTGTGTGTGAAGCGATCGATGTCCCGGGTCTATTTGCTCAGCTTTCTGCACTGCCTTCTGCACTTTCTCCCTTAAATTGGCATGGTGGCATGGGACCCCCACCCATACAGTAGCACAGGTGATTATTTGCTACCTTGCCCAATAAACACAGAACAAAATGTTATGAAACATCGCATTACAAGGCGGCTGCATGAACAAACCAGACTGCGTGTTAACGTGACTGATGATGAGGTGTGAGCAAAGGTTATTGTACAGTTGTATATTTGTCTGTATTGGTCAGCTGGTCTCCTCATAGAGGACTGACTTCATCATCGCTGTTGAAGTGTGTTTTAAGGATCATGAACGTTTAAGCGACACACAGAACTGTGATCTGGATTCACGAGGTGAAATTTGAAAAAACCCGGTGAGAAGCCTCTCTGGATCTTTCTCTCAGTGTAATTAAGAGCACTAATAAGATAGAAGACCCTAATGTGGCCCTGGAGTAGGATCTAGTTAACCGTCTCTGAGGAAGTCCATGTGCACACACACACACACACACACACACACACACACACACACCAGCATACAGTGATTACACTATTACAGTGGTGTATTATTCATTCATCCATTATCTTCCGCTTTATTCTATATATATTAGGGTCGCGGAGCGGTTCCCCATGCCCATCCAGGGGAGAACGTTTCGGGCGCTGGGCAGATACACCCAGGACAGGGGGGGCAATCTATCACTCACTCACACAGACACACTCTATATGGGGCAATTTGGAGAACTCCGTTGACTTGATCCATGCTTTTGGACTGTGGGAATAAACCGGAGAACCCGGAGGAAACCCACGTGGACACGGGGAGAACATGGAAACTCCACCCAGATGGGGATTCGAACCGGGAATCCCTAGTGCTGAGAGGAGAACGTGCTAACCACTAAACCACAGTGCCACGCAGTGGTGTATTCATTCATTCATTCATTATCTTCTGCTTTATCCTATATTAGGGTAGCGGGGGGGGGGGCTTCCCCATGCCCATCCAGGGGAGAACGTTTCGGGCGCTGTGCAGATACACCCAGGACAGGGCGCCAATCCATCGCTGGGCACACACTCACTCACACAGACACACTCCATTATATGGGGCAATTTGGAGAACTCAATTGATTTGATCCATGTTTTTGGACTGGGGGAGGAAACCAGAGAACCCAGAGGAAACCCACGCGGACACGGGGAGAACATGCAAACTCTACCCAGATGGGGATTCGAACCGGGAATCCCTAGTGCTAGGAGAACATACTAAGCCACCGTGCCGCCCGTGGTGTATTATTTTAATTTTATTTAAAGTCCTCGTCCTGATAGACACGACTATGTCTATCAGGTTGAACTCGGTGCTCATCTATAGGGGAGACCTTCCTCATCCTCTGAATAATACATGATCCGTTCCACATTCACTCCGCTCACTTTACCAGCCTACCACTTTTCCCTCGCCTCTCGTGGCCCCACCTTGAAACGGAGCCATCCGCTAATTAAACCCCAGAACTGATCGATTATCAGTTGACCGATGGCCGCTCTGCAGCAGGGACTCTGACACCGGCACTGATTACAGCCAGGTGGATTATGCTCGTCTCTTTCGCTCGAGCGCCCGACTTCTTCCTCGTGTTCTAACCCTGCGCCCAAACCTGGAGGTTCTATACGGGCTGCTTTCCAAACCACATCAGGCTCCTACAGCGAAACGAGCGGGAGCAAAGTGCTTTATGTGCTGCTCGGCTGCAGATGATCAGCTGCCGCTCATGCTGCCACTCATGCCGCATGGTACGAGGATGTAAATACATAGGAAATGGCAGGAGGCACGCTGGGTCTTATACTTTTCATTTTTTCCGGAATACCCCAGAGCTGCTTTTCTGTTTGGCTCCCAAGGATATTAAGGGTACGATTTGCTTCTGATTAAAGTCATGCCTCATGATGTGTTGATGCCTTTCTCACTATTATTACTGTTCCAAATTGTATCGAGCAGCAGGATTATCTCTAATGGGACGGCAAGATGATGGGCTCCGGGGTATACCAGACCCGCCCGCATGAGGCAGAACCCCACAAGAGACAAATTACAAAGTAAACATAATAAAATCAAAGCCTTAATCCCTCAGTACTGGCACACAGACGTGATCCATACCCCGGGATGCACCACCACCCTACGGTCGCATGCATAAACCACCTGCTGCATCTCAGAGAGCATGCACTCCTGTGAAAATGGTTAAAGTGTTGGGCTGTCAATCAGCAGGTTGTGGGTTCAAAGCTCACGGAAGGCAATTAACCCTCAATGCACCGAGGGCTGCATCATGGCTAACCCTGTGTTCTGACCCAACCATCAAGTTGGGATACCCTTAAATCGCTCTGTGCTCTTAGGATAAAAGCATCTGATAAAGTGAATGTAACCAGATTTCTAGACCTTGCATTGTGCATCATAACACATAGGGTTAAACGGCTATACGCATACGGATACCGCATACCCCGGGATGCACCACCACCCTACGGTCACATGCATAAACCACCTGCTGCATCTCTGAGAGCATGCACTCCTGTGAAAATGGTTAAAGTGGTGGGCTGTCAATCAGCAGGTTGTGGGTTCAAAGCCCACTAAAGTCCATGAGCAAGGCAATTAACCCTCAATGCACCGAGGGCTGCATCATGGCTAACCCTGTATTCTGACCCAACCATCAAGTTGGGATACCCTTAAATCGCTCTGTGCTCTTTAGGATAAAAGCATCTGATAAAGTGAATGTAACCAGCTTTATAGACCTTGCGTTGTGCATCATAACACATAGGGTTAAACGGCTATACTCATACGGATGTCCAGGGTTCACGGCTGCGTGCTGGATATCATTCATACCCATGAGGCATTAGGACGGAATGAATCTAAATACTCCCGGTTCCCTCGGCTGAGGATTGGCTTTCGTCGGAGATCAATTCATCCGTTTATTTTCTTGTCCGGGGTCAGATCAGATGCCGGAGCCGGTTTCATCACCTCATAGGGTGGAAGACGGGAAAACACCCCGGACAGGTCACCCGTCCACATAAACACATTCATGCCTGGGGCAGTTCAGTATCTGCAGTTTACTGAGGAGCATGAATGTGCACAGCGGGTGGAAACGTATAAAACTGCACACATTGGCTTTGTGAAAAAGGTTTTATGGTTCCGTCTATACAGCCAGACTCCATTATCTTCCACTTAATCCTTTTCCAGGGTCATGGGCTGGTGGGGGGGATTCTCATGAACATCCAGGGGTGAATGTTATGAACACTGGGCAGATATATCCAGGACAGGGCACCAGTACAGTACAAACACACTATCCACCCATCCACTTTTTTTTGCTTTATCCTCTACTAGGGTCACAGGGGGGTTCCCCATGCCCATCCAGGGGAGAACGTTCCGGGCGCTGGGCAAATACACCCAGGACAGGGTGCCAATCCATCGCTGGATACACACACACTCACACATACACACACCTTGATCCATGTTTTTGGACTGTGGGAGGAAACCGGAGAACCCGGAGGAAAGCTGGGAGACACGGGGAGAACATGGAATCTCCACCCAGATGGGGATTTGAACTGGGAATCTCTAGAGCTGGGAGGAGAACATGCTAACCACTAAGCCACCATGCCCCAGGTTGCGGGGGGGTTTCCCATGCCTATCCATGGGAGAACGTCTCGGGTGCTGGGCAGATACACCCTGGACAGGGCGCCAATCTATCACTGGGCACACACTCACTCACTCACACATACACACTCTATATGGGGCAATTTGGAGAACTTCATCCATGTTTTTGGACTGTGGGAGGAAACCGGAGAACCCGGAGGAAACCCACGCTGACACGGGGAGAACATGGAAACTCCACCCAGATTGGGATTCGAACCGAGAATCCCTAGTGCTGAGAGGAGAACATGCTAAACCACTAAGCTACCGTGCCGCCTGGTTGTGTCATAGTTTTGATGATATTCACTACACAACGTGACTACGTGGTGTTAATCTACAGTTAAGTATAAAAGGACAAATCGAAAACATTAAACTGCTTGTCAGTAATTAGAGCCTAATTGCAGAACCCTACCTGTTTCATGGCGGGTAGTGAATGCGGTTTGGCTGGCATGCCTCAGTGGAGCCGAGTCTGATGCCCTACCCTCCCACTTCTTTTTTTCACAAGGTCACTTGGTGTGGGTGTGTGGGGAGGTAAGGTGCACAGTGCCTCCTGCAGTTTTGGACCTGCCTGTTCGTTTTCTGTGTGTGAGTGTGTGTGTGTGGGCAAGTCTGTCACGTGCAGCGTCAGGTCACAAATGGAGGTTAGTTCGGCGTGCCCCCCTGTGCAGGTGGCTGAGGCCCAGAGTGGAATAATTTATGAATGCCGTGTGCTGCTGCCTCAGTGTGGCTGGGTTTTCTGGCTTCCAGCCATTGGCTGATTTGAACCCTGGCGAAGAGCAATAGCGAGACCTGCCAATTTGTTTTATTGTTTCGAATGATTTCATTGTTTCTCTGGTGTTTTGATTAATGACTTACACACTGAGCCACTACACTGACCCAAACAATGTGTCATCAACGTGTGCACTGTTGCAAACGTCCAGCCCGGCTCACTGGATCAATCCATATTTACTGGCTCTTTTACAATTAGAGGAGATGTCGCCGGCTTGAGTTTCAGACAGATGAGTAGAACCATCGCTCATAGAGAGTCAAACAGCATCCTCTGTGAATATCTGAAGGTTAATAGACTTCGGTGGTGTAAACGTCTGAAAACGTGGACTGTACAACGATAATGTCACGTTTAATGACATCGGGTGGCACTGTGGCTCGCAAATCCCAATCTGGGTGGAGTTTCAATGTTCTCCCACTGTCTGCATGGGTTTTCAGGATCTCTGGTTTCCTCTCACAGTCCAAAAACATGGATTTAAGCTTAATTAAATGCCCTAAATTGCTCCATATTGTGTGTTTGTGTGTATCTGTATGTGCCTGGTGATACACAGACACCCTGTCCTGGATGTATTTGCCCAGCGGCTGAAATGTTCTTCGTTGGATGGACACGTTGAACCTCGCGTCCCTAGGAGAAGGTCTATGCTCCTCAACCCATTGCTCATATACTATACTACACCACTCCTCACTAATAAAAAGATTGGGCTGCGTGCAGTAAGTCGCTACATTCCCCGGTGCTCAATACCCAGGTTGGTTTATGTTCTCCATGTTTACAATTAGAGGAGATGTCGCCGGCTTGAGTTCCAGACAGATGAGTAGAACCATCGCTCATAGAGAGTCCAACAGCATCCTCTGTGAATATCTGAAGGTTAATAGACTTAGGTGGTGTAAACGTCTGAAAACGTGGACTGTACAACGATAATGTCACATTTAATGACATCGCGCAGCACTGTGGCATGGTGTTTAGCATGTTCACCTCGCAAATCCCAATCTGGGTGGAGTTTCAATGTTCTCCCACTGTCTGCATGGGTTTTCAGGATCTCTGGTTTCCTCTCACAGTCCAAAAACATGGATTTAAGCTTAATTAAATGCCCTAAATTGCCCCATATTGTGTGTTTGTGTGTATCTGTGTGTATAATCTCAGGCGGCACGGTGGCTTAGTGTTTAGCACGTTCTCCTCTCAGCACTAGGGAATCCCGGTTCGAATCCCCATCTGGGTGAGGTTTCCATGTTCTCCCCGTGTCCGCGTGGGTTTCCTTCGGGTTCTCCGGTTTCCTCCCACAGTCCAAAAACATGGACCAAGGTCAATTGAATTGCCCCATACAGAGTGTGTCTGTGTGAGTAAGTGTGTGTCCAGTGATAGATTGGCGTCCTCTCCTGGGTTTATCTGCCCAGCGCCCCATTCCATGTTCTCCCCGTGTTCGCATGTGTTTCCTCCGGGTTCTCCGGTTTCCTCCCACAGTCCAAAAACATGGATCAAGTCAATTAAGTTCTCCAAATTGCCCCATGTTGAGTATGTTTGTGTGAGTGAGTGTGTACCCAGCGCCCGAGATGTTCTCCCCTGGATGAGCAGGGGAACCCCCCCCCCCCCCGCGACCCTAATATAGGATAAAGTGGAAGATAACGAATGGATATATAATCTCAGTCTGGCTGCTGTCCTTGTGCATGCGGAGCTGAGGGGAACACAGAGACGCGATGATCCCATGCCCCCCCCCCCCCCCCCCCCCCCCCCCCCCCCCCCCCCCCCCCCCCCCCCCCCCCCCCCCCCCCCCCCCCCCCCCCCCCCCCCCCCCCCCCCCCCCCCCCCCGACACTAAATGGTGACGAGAACTGCTTAGTTTGCTGGTCTCCTCGCCGCTGAGGGCCCCAGGCACGCGCCCGTGCTGTCAGCGACGCCTCTGCTTTCCATAAGAGTGCTGCTGAAATGCCGGCTGACTGACACACTGAATTAGCTGACAAGAGTCTGTCTTTTTTACACTGGCTGCTCGTGAATTACTGTTTGGCGAAATAAATGAGGATTTTTTTCCCCATCTACTGTTTTCTCCCACGCAGAGGCCCGTGTATCGGTTTCGGCTCGGCTTAAGCATCCGTTTGAAAGTCAGCCTTCTCTACTTAACGTCCTATTAATTCTATGCGTCCACATCCACTGAAAGAAGAAGCGTCGCCCCTTTTTTTTGATCCCCTCTCCATTCATCTCTGAAGTCGAATTGCTTATTAATGAGATTAGGTTTCACTGAGGTTTCACTCCTCTATTTCTTATTAGTGGAACAATTGGATCTTGAATTGCACTCGGCTTTTGTTCATTTATTTTTTGTTTGTGTATCTATAATCCACTCGAATCCAGTACATGGTTGTATTTTAAATTGCCACCTGTCTCATTGGTTTTGATTAAAATGTCAGCCTGCGCCGCCAATCAAAGCCCGCCATTACGTTAAGGTTGAAGCTCCAACATCTGCTCTGAGGATGAAAGTGTTCAGAAATGAAGCTCCTCTGACTCACGCCATGTTTTGCTTTGCATGATGGAGGTTTCACTCTGGGTTTTTTTTTTGCCCCACCACAGAATGCGAGCTGTTGTTGCCGGCATTACATTCTCAGACCCGGTGTTTATGGCGCCGAGCATAAATCTCAGCGGAGTGCCGCCCGCCTTGGCTGAACATTTCCTTACATATGCAGCATTTTGATTAATCGTGTATGGCATTGCTCCCGAAAGCTCTGGCTCGTCACCATCTGAGGCCATTAGTCACTGTCGCCAACTCTGACTTTACGCACTGATTGCTTGTGCTATCTGCTCGTAGTGAATGTGGGTTACACAATACATGCAGCCTCTGTATACTCCAGACACATGCCTCACACATCGAGCTCTGCATGTCGTCATGACGTCATCCTTATTTTTCCCGTCTTGTTCCCCGCATGTCTTTTCCAGCAGCATTGGCTATTTCTGCAAAGACTTTCTTGTTTTTGGTTTATTAGATTTTTTTTTTCCTTGTCTTGGTGCTCGCAGTCTAAAAACCTTATTTCATATGGATTGCCTTATTTCCCAGACCTCTCTGCTGTATGCTGCATGTGTCAGTAGCTGCCTTTGGATGTGAGAGGACCTGTGTCAGCACATTTGATTCTGGAACGGCTGGTGCAAGAGCTCTCCTGGGCAGGAACCACTGGTCTTTTATTCATTGCACCCTTAGGGTTGATCCAGCGTCGTGGAGCCTAAAAAGATTGTGGCGGGGAAAACGAGTCCAGCCCGAATGAAGGATTGCAAAAGCTCACTGGTGTGCAGGAGTGCAAATACACATCTCTTTACAACAACGCAGCAGGTTTAAAAAATGCACAACTGCACATTTGGTTAAAGACATGGACATACCTGACATGGAATGGTAATGCATGGCCTCGGCCTTGAAAGCAGCTCAACACATCCCATCATATCTCCTTATAGCATTGATACAGATGACCGGCAGGCATCCTTATATCAGTTATCCATCTTTCTGGATGTTGGTGGGTTTGAGGTCAAGGGCACTGAGACCCAAACCTTCTTTGGAATGGAATACCTCCTTCGTGCCTCGAGGGCTTTTCATTACATTTGGCACAAACATCTATTTGGACTCAAGGATGAACTAATTAAAATGTGACAATCAAAGGACACCGTGACCTCATATCCCATCCGTTATTATGAATGTCACTTTTCAGAAGGTAGAACCGGGTGCAGTGGTTAAGAATGATTCTGAATCAAAGTCATTATTAGTTTGTATCAAGTATCACATATGGGCGGCATGGTGGTGTAGTGTGGTTAGAATGTTCTCCTTTCATCGCTGGGGATCCAGGTTCAAATCCCGATCTGAGTGAAGTTTCCAGTTTCCTCATGTCCAAATTGGCTTCCTTCAGGTTCTCCAGTTTCCTTCCACAGTCTAAGAACATGGGTTAAAAGTGAATTGGCTGCTTTGAATTGCTTCTATATAGTGTGTGTGTGTGTGTGTGTGTGTGTGTGTGTGTGTGCGTTACAAGTATTCCAACTTGGTTGGTGTCAGAACACATGGTTGACCATACAGCACCTTCTGGAGCAAATAGTGTTGAAGGTCTCATTTAAGGGCCACATTGGTAACTACAATGGACCTGGGATTTGAACCTGCAACCAATGGTGCACATGAGATACAGTGTTATGCACGAGATACTACATTTCAAAGCTTCTTTGTCTCATAATGATAACATGATGCTGAACATCCACCTCCCAAAACAGGTCAGCGTCAACTGTCAGTTTCAGCAAAGGGGGCGTGTCCACTGTCCCCTCTACCTTTCAGTCCGGACAATGCAGGCATATCCTTATTGTCTCTGTAGTCCTCAGTCCGTGTCGGTCAGGCGGATGTGGGCGTGTCGGCATCAGTAAAAGCCCAGTGAACATTAAAGTCTCAGTAATCATTCAGATCAGAGCTCATTATGCACTCAGATGGAATGTGTGTGATAAGGTCACATCCTTCCACACGTTAAGGCTAACCTTTCTGCATCACACGCTCCTGAAGTCGGGTTTGAAGCTGTTTGCTTATCAGATGTAATCAGATTGCTTTTTGGAAAGGTTTGGAGCGACTCGCAGAGTGCCGCGGGAATGCTAAACCTATTTGTGTTAAGGTTTTTTTTATATTTTACACACATCGTTCTTTAATTCTTTATTTACTCATTAGCAGATTTGACTCAGTAGCCGAGGCACTTGGTTCACAGCTATAGCTTCCGATGGAGGAACATAACGTCTGCGCCTGCCTCCTTTGGGACGTGGGAAGCCATTGTTACATTTTTAAATGGAGATACATGCCGTGTTATTGAGCAGCACATAAAGGACTTCTCTCTGCCCTTTCTGTAAACATGAGGGTACAGACAGCCAAAATTGGCTAGTTTCATTTTTAATAAATAGGGCAGACAGAAATGTCACATGTTTTTTACCCAGAGAGCAGAGAGCTGGGACAATTACACTGTCTCTCACCCTGAGCTCTGAACGGCCATGCCATCATTTAGATGATTTCTTGATGATAGGGCAAATAGTGCAAAGACTGTATTACATATATATATATATATATATATATATATATATATATATATATATATATATTCATTCATTCATTATCTTCCGCTTATCCTCTATCAGGGTCGCGGGGGGTTCCCCATGCCCATCTAGGGGAGAACGTTTCGGGCACTGGGCAGATACACCCAGGACAGGGCGCCAATCCATCGCTGGGCACACACTCACTCACACATACACACTTTATATGGGGCAATTTGGAGAACTCTATTGACTTGATCCATGTTTTTGGACTGTGGGAGGAAACCGGAGAACCCGGAGGAAACCCACGCGGACACGGGGAGAACATGGAAACTCCACCCAGATGGGGATTCGAACCGGGAATCCCTAGTGCTGAGAGGAGAACATGCTAAACCACTAAGCCACCATGCTGTGCCGCATATAATACATAATAATACATATTATATGTATATATATTATATCTATTTTTTTTTTTTTTTGTAAGGAGTGCTATGCACTCCTCACCTGTTTTCATTTTCTTATAGTTACTTTCGGTAAGTATTCCTTGTTTAGATTATTAGTTGGTTATTTTCATTGGTTGCTTTTATTTGATCACTTATCACATGGTGTGGTTTGTATTTATATACTTCCGTTTTCCGTTGCGTCGTCAGACCGGCATTATTTGGAGTCTTACCTGCGCTTACTTTTTTTGCCTCAGCGGACACGTTCCTGATATATATATATATATATCCATCCATCTTCTGCTTTATCCTGTAATAGGTCCCCATGGGTGCCAATCTATCGCTGGGCTCTCTCTCTCTCTCTCTCTCTCTCTCTCTCTCTCTCTCTCTCTCTATATATATATATATATATATATTTATGTGTGTGTGTGTATGTGTGGGTGTGTGTGTGCCATCCATTTAGTCATGTCTGACCCTTGGATACTCTTTTATAAGTGAGTTTTATAACCGAGATCATCAAACTTCAACCATAGTTTACTAAAAATCCATTTGGAGCAGTATGTATCTCTAATGTACCCATCATCATGTCTTTAGTTAACGTTATCTGTGTGGTAGACCTACCTTCAGGAGTCACAGTACAGTGCACGGGTGTGCGGCCGTCACTCGGCATGTCATAAACGTCAGACGGCGCTAAGTACAAATAGAATTAGACGATTTAGACCATGCTTTATTAACAAATAAATAAATAAATGCTCCCAAGGCCCATCCTGGAGCGCCGTGCGAGACGGAGCAACGTATTTAAAGACCTCTCGCTCACTCCTGAGGGCTGTTGATCTTTTCGGAATTGATTTCCTTTGCATTCAATTTGCTCAGGGCTTGACATGCTGCGCATCTGCCCTCCATTGAGAGGTGTTGAGAACACATATTGATCTGATTACGATGGAATGGCTTGTTTTTAACCATTTAAGAAAACACTGGCTTTGCTGGAGAAGTGTGAGGGGAATTGTTTATAGTGAGCCACAGAGCCGAACGATTTGTACCGTCGCTTGGGTGATGAGGAGAGAATCAGTGATGGACATTTGAGCAGTGAGTAACTGATCGAGATGGATAAGCTAACCACTAAACAACCAAACAGTATTTTACATAAAGACAAGTTCAAGTTATTTCTATCCATCCATCCATTATCTTCTGCTTTATCCTCTATTAGGGTCGCGGGGGGGGGTTCCCCATGCCCATCCAGGGAAGAACTTTTCGGGCACTGGGCAGATAGACCCAGGACAGGGCGCCAATCTATCACTGGGCACACACTTACACAGACACGCACACATACACACTCTATATGGGGCAATTGACTTGATCCATGTTTTTGGACTGTGGGAGGAAACCGGAGAACCCGGAGGAAACCCACGCCGACTCCACCCAGATTGGGATTCGAACCAGGAATCCCTAGTGCTGAGAGGAGAACATGCTAACCAGCCACTGTGCCACCCTCAAGTTATTTCAAGTAATTTATTTATATAGCGGTTTTTACAGCAGTACATCGTCACAAAGCAGCTTTACAGAATGAAAAGCCTTTAAACCCCCAAAGAGCAAGCCGAAGCGACAGTGGCAAGAAAAAACCTACCTGTTATGCTGTTATTTACGGAAGAAACCTTGGGAGGACCAAGACTCAGTGGGAGACTCGTCCTCCTTAAGCGGCCAGGCAGAAACAACAGTGTAGGACAGCCATGAGAGATAATTAACAAATGAAGGAACTCTAACAACTGGAGAACTATATGTGAGTCCATTAAGGGCGTCCTGCAGGACGGCCAGTCCAATTAATATTCAGGTTCCGTCCAGTATTCGTCAGCAGAACCATTAATGAAGATCTGAATCCCCCTCCAGGAAGCCGGTCACACCTCAAAAGAAACAGACAAGGAAGGCAGTTAGAGCTAATAATAAAGCACGGCATTTAATTAATAAGTGATTGATTGACACAGGGCGGCACAGTGGTTTAGTGGTTAACACGGTCGCCTCTCAGCACTAGGGATTCCCGTTTCGAATCCCCATCTGGGTGGAGTTTCCATGTTCTCCCCGTGCCCTCGTGGGTTTCCTCCGGGTTCTCCGATTTCCTCCCACAGTCCAAAAACATGGATCAAGTCAATTGAGTTTTCCAAATTGCCCCATATAGAGTGTGTCTGAGTGAGTGTCTGTGTCTGTGTGTGTGCCCAGCGATAGATTGGCACCCTGTCCTGGGTGTATCTGCCCAGCGCCCGAAACGTTCTCCCCTGGATGGGCAGGGGACCCCCCCCCCCCCGTGACCCTAATAGAGGATAAAGCGGAAGATAATGGATGAATGATTGACACAGTGCAGCAAACACCAATGGTTACACCTTTCTGTGAGACCGGGATTCATAAAGCATTATTAACACGTTCATAAAACTAAAAAGTATTCATAATACTTTCAAATACTTAAGTCATAAGCCTTTGTTAATGTCCATAGATGTTCATATCCACACTATGACAATATGAAATGGGGCTTTATAACACAAAGTGACATAATGCATTAAAACCTCTTTATTGGAACGTTTTCTGTAGAGAGCAGGGTCATAAAGCTTTAGAATGCTTCTTGTAAACGGAGTCCCCTCAGAGCCGACATTTTCAGGATCGACTGCGGACGCGTTTGGGAATCACAGTAACTCAGCCGTGAAGTGACGGAACACGTGAGGTTACAGAGCAGAGCGGGGCAGAGTGCAAAAAGTCACCAACTCTGCTGACTCAGCAACTGTAGAGTTCTGAAACTCCTCTGGCATTAGCATCAGCATAAAAACTGTGTGCTGAGAGGATGGGATGTCATAAAAGCTCCTGGAAGTGTAATGTACTTTGCTTTTAGAGCACTAGCCCTCCACTTAACCCGGGCTTAAGATAACGTATAATGCAAATAGTGTAAGCGTTGATTTGTGTAATTTTTTTATAAAAGCAAATTCTACATCAGGGGCGGCATGGTGGCTTAGTGGTTAGCATGTTCTCCTCTCAGTGCTAGGGATTCCCGGTTCAAATCCCCATCTGGGTGGAGTTTCCATGTTCTCCCCGTGTCCATGTGGGTCTCCGGTTTCCTCCCACACTCCAAAAACATGGATCAAGTCAATTGAATTCTCCAAATTGCCCCATATAGAGTGTGTATGTGTGAGTGAGTGTGTGCCCAGCGATAGATTGGCGCCCTGTGCTGGGTGTATCTGCCCAGTGCCCAAAACGTTCTCCCCTGGATGGGCATGGGGACCCCCCCCGCGGCCCTAATAGAGGATAAGCGGGAGATAATGAATGAATGAAATTCTACATCAGGGGCGGCTTAGTGGTTTAGCATGTTCTCCTCTCAGTGCTAGGGATTCCTGGTTCGAATCCCCATCTGGGTGGAGTTTCCATGTTCTCCCCATGTCCGTGTGGGTTTCCTCCGGGTTCTCCGGTTTCCTCCCACAGTCCAAAAACATAAATGAAGTCAATTGAGTTCTCCAAATTGCCCTATAAAGACTATGTGTGTGTGAGTGAGTGTGTGCCCAGTGATAGATTGGCACCCTGTCCTTGGTGTGTCAGCGCCCAAAACGTTCTCCCCTGGATGGGCATGGGGAACCCCCCCCCCCCCCCCGATCCTAGTAGAGGATAAAGCGGAAGATAATGGATGAATAAATGAAAATTCTACATCAACTAAATCTGTTTCCTTTTGTGCACAATGGCACCAGCCACTTCTGGTTAGCATGCCCCCCCAATCAGCACTGGGGGACAAGTTCCCCAGTGCAAAATCATGGATTCAAGGTGAATTGGTTGCTCTGAATTGCTCCAATCTGTGTGAGTAAGTGTGCACTCCCAGTGGAAATCCATCCAGACTCGGGGAGAACATGAAAACTGCACCCGGATGGGGATTCGTACCAGGATCTCCAGCTCTGAGAGTAGGATGTGCTAACCACTAAGCCACCGTGCCGCCAGTGTTGCATGTGTAGTCCTGCGTAATAACTATTGATTTATTAAATGATATCTGATTGTAATGTTCATGAGTATTTAGCGGGATTTTAGTTTCCAGCTGTTGCGTTTCTACTTTTAGCCCAAAGCCTGGTGTTTTTTATGCACTGATGGAGTTGCTGCCTTGTCTCAGCTCTTTTCTCTCTCTGCCGTGTGACAGACAACAAATGAGGAGCTGAGCAGGCTCTCAGGAGTCCTATGTACTATGTCTACTTTGGCTCGGTCCTCCGGCCCCACTGCAACATAGATGCCACTATATCAGATCCAAGTCTCCTGAGGCTTATAGCCTAAACAAACTCCTCCATCTCCCCCACATGCCCCTCTTCACTTTAACCCTGAGGGGTAGCGAGTTTTCCAACCAGAAGGGAAAAAAAATCACATTAGGCTCATGGTGCAGATTGAAACATGTATTCCTGCCTCAGCTCTCATCCTCAGTGCTGATTTCCTGCAGCCTGCACTGTGCCCCAAAACAAAGGGGATTAAATATAGTAGTGTATGAAATATGCAGTGCATGTGCCCGTCCTGGAAAAAAAAAGAAAAAGAGGTGCCTTCCACTAAATGCAATCTGCGCTGTTGGATTTTTTTTACTTTACAGCCTTTTCAAGGTGAAAATTATGCTTGACACCCAGAAAATTGCTAATTACATTTTCCAGTGCTTTTTGTCCTCCTATTACGAGCTTGAAAGGTTGCCAGAGTAGACCGGACTGCACGTCTGCCGGCGGGATGGAGAAATGTGTCGCTCAAAAGCAAACTACCACTCCCCTGTGCGCCTGTGTCTCCTCCTCGTTGTTTTTAGTAATCCTTCATTATTATTTATTTATTCTCACATGCTGCCAGGTTTAGTGAAGCTGAATTCATTCCCACCGGCTTCAGGGATTTGTCTGCTGACTTCATCTTACCCAAAGCAATTGTTTGGGACAGGGGTTTTCAACTATGCGCATGCTTCCTAACCCAACTCCCCCTTCAGAACCTGACCCCCAGTACCTGTCGAAAAAATGATATTGTCTCATATTAGCAGAAATAAGATTACATTCATGACATGAGGTCATCCAGCAGATGCTGCTATCCAACTTGATGGTTCAGGTCCGAACACAGGGGTCACCATACAGCGTCCCTAAAGCAATGAGGGTTAAGGGCCCTGCTCATGGTCCCACAGCTTGGGATTTGAACCCCCAACCTTTATATTGCCGGCCCACCACCCTAACCACTGAGCTACCACACCCTCCAGCTCAGGATTTGAACCCCCAACCTTTAGATTGCTGGCCCA